>JAGMVL010001169.1:27500-37253 GCA_019202695.1 Populus x sibirica
GGCTGTTGAGAGGCTAGAGTTAGCATTCTGGAAAAGTATTCCATACAGCAGATGAAAAGATAAGGGGATAAAGGATCTCCCTGTCTAACACCACTTTTGCCCTTAAAGAATCCATGAAGATCACCATTCACTGCAACAGAATAAGAGACGGTGGAGACACATTGCATGAGAAGAGAAACAAACCGGCCTGGAAACCCAAGCTGCAGGAGGAGCTGCTCTAGAAAAACCCATTGAACAGAATCAAATGCTTTCCTGAAGTCCACTTTCAACAGGCAGCGCGGGGAGGAACGTTTTCTGCCATATTGTCTGAGAAGCTCCTGTACAAGATTAATGTTATCACTCATAAACCGTCCACCCATGAATGCATTTTGTAAAGGGCTGATAATGGTTGAGAGTGCACGAGCCAGACGACAAGCCAAAAGTTTTGCAATGACCTTATAAATGACATTGCAGCAAGAGATGGGCCTGAAATCAGATGGAGAAGTAACATTAGCCGATTTAGGGACTAGAGCAATAATGGAGTGATTAACCTGCCTTAGAAGTCGACCAGTAGTGAAGAAATCTTGGATAGCAGCACAGAAGTCATCCCCAACAATGTGCCAAGCACGCTTGAAAAAGGAAGAAGAATAGCCATCTGGTCCAGGGGCTTTGTCATCCCCTATGCTGAAGACCACCGTGCGGATATCATCAGGGGTGACCGGGGAAAGCAAGAGATCTTGAGAGCTTGAGGGGAGACATGGACCACTGTTAATAACCTCACTAGCAAGAGGAATGGTGGGGGTGGACGTTCCAAGCTGTTGCTGAAAGTAATTAACAAAGACTCTGCCAACTTCCTCCAAGGAGGAGCTTGGACAACCTTGGTCGTTCATAATTGCTGGAATGAAGTTCTTTCTGTGAGTATGATTCAGCAAGGCATGAAAGAACTTGGTGCCTCTATCACTCTCTTTAAGGAAATTGCATTTGATCTTTTGGCTGAAAAATTGTTGCTCTGCAAACTTAAGATGAGAAAGCTTAGATCGGAGAAGCTTTTCCTGGTCCAGTAAGCTATGATCGTCTCTATCCTGGTGTAGAGATAATTGGTGAGCTGCCAACTCGTTCTCAAGACGAGAGACACGCTCTGAGATGTGGCTGAAGTGAGCCCGATTGAGCTCTTTTAGAGGCTTCTTTAGAAACTTTAGGCGACGACACAAGATGTACATGGGGGTGCCATACAAATCCAAGGACCAATGAGAAGAGACAACATAAAGGAATTGATCATGTGAAGCCCACATGTTGAAAAATTTAAAGTTTCGTCTTCCTGGGACTTGATGATCCAGACTAACTAGAGTGATCAGTAAAAGCTCCAGGAGGAGCAAAGTGAACCTGCGTCAAGCGCTGTAGGGAAGCCCAATATGGATTTGTCATAACCCTATCAAGTTTGCTCCATACAATACCATTGGTCCAGCTGTAGTGACAGCCAATATAATTCACATCCTGAAGGCCAAGGTCTAAACAACATTGACGAAAATCAGAGGATTCATAAGAGGAGACAGGTTCACCATTGTGTTTGTCTGCCGAAGAAAGAACTGAGTTAAAATCTCCAAGAATCATCCAGGGGCTTGAGGAGTGCCAGCTTCGTAAATCCGCCCATAGAGGTCTCCGAGCAGAAATAGAGTGGAACCCATAGACAAAGGTTATGTGGAAGTGGTATTGAGAGATAAGACTATGCACAGAGAGATGTAAAGCTTGAGCAGTAGAAGAGATCATATCAACAGAAACTGTGGAAGGATTCCAGAAAATAACAATACGAGCAATAGAAGCCGTATCTGCATTGGAAATATATTTCCAATCCCGAAGTCTCAACCGGTGAAGGCTGGCAACCCGAGAGACAGTCAACTTAGTTTCAAGCAGGCCACAAATATCTATGTGAAATTTCTTCATGAGGCCAACCACCTCATGTTGTTTCAGGGGATTATTAAGACCCCTGACATTCCAGCTGTATATAATCATAGAGATGCAGGAGAAGGGATGACCCTTCTACTACTAGGGGTGGTCCTCTTGCTATGACGCTGCATAGTGGTGTTAACTGAAGTCCCCAATAGAGGAATTGCAAAAGGCCTAGGGGCCAGAATACCATCACCCAACTGGGGAGGCTGTAACCTGGGAGAAGCAACTACCAAACCAACCTCTGCACCTACAGGAGAAACCACTTCTACACAGGCAGGGGAAAGATGTGCTGTGCTGGTAGTGGCAGTAGCAATGCCTAAAGACGGTGGAGGGACAATAAAATCTGTATAGGCAGGAAGTAAAGCAGGAGAAGGAGTATTACCAGAAACTGCTTCCACGGTCGTCCCCTTGAGAGGGGATTTGACTTGTTTGTGGGACTTTCGTCTAGACTCCACCATTGTCCAGCCCTCCTCCGGGGCAACACAGGGTTCAACTGGTGGAGGATCCACTGCAGGGGAGTTCAATGTAGCCAAAAGAGGAGCCGGAGCTGACGACCGATTCTGTTCTGGTAAATCTGTGGTTGTGTCCTGCACCTGGTTTGATATGCGGGGGCCCAGTCTACTAAAGACTCCCACTTTGTTGGCCTGTGGATCCGAAGCAACTCCACCCTCTTTACTACTGGAAGCAGCTTTGGAACAGAGGAGACGAGTATGGCCTATAGAATTACAGAAATTGCAGAATTTTGGTAATGATTCATAAACTACTTTTTGGTGAAGCACCGGACCTGATGGTAGAGGCACAGTTACAGATGCAGGAAGGTCTTCACGAAGATCAAGCTCAATAAGCACTCTTGCATATGACAGACGAGAGAGAGTAGAAGTCATATGGTCACATTGAATGGGCTTGCCTATAACACTTGCAATTTTGGAGAGACACACAGGGGACCAGCAGCAAAGGGGGAGGTTGGGGAATCTCACCCATACAGGCACCCTCGTCATCTCCTCATTGGAGAAGTCAAAGAACTTCATCATCGGCTTCAAAATGAGTGGTTTGCCATACACGAGATACGGTCCTCCCCTAAGAGCAGAAATCTTGTCTTCCTCCCGAGTAAATCTATATATCAGCCATCCAGAGGCATGGATAGTGAGAGAAGCTTCACATTTCCAAACAGAGGAAATGATGCCATTCAAGGCCCTATAACCAGGGCTTTTCCCTGAGACATAACCCACTGCGCATAAATTCCAGACCTCAAACTGAGGTTGAAAATCTTCCAGAGAAATGGCACACGATTTGGTAAGGTGATTAAGGGGGAAATTACGTAGCTTTGTGCAAAGAGAGGGTGGTCGATCCGAAGAAAAAAGGTCACACCAGTTGCGACCACTGGAGGTTGAGGGAGGGGGGGAGGTGCTGTAGCTACCAAAGGAACATCCACCTCCGCAGGAGCAACCGGAGTGGACGATGCAGGCACTGGGGAAGCAACAGGATCTGGAAGGGGGCATGCAGGGGAAACAACAGGGGAAGCCACAGGATCTGGAAAGGGGCATGCAGGGGAATTAACAGGAACTGAATGAGCACCTATAAGAGAAGCAGCAGGGACGGAGGGGGCCTCAAACACTGAGGAGGTGAAGAATTGAGACCCCCCAGCACAGTCATCTCCAGAAGAGGCATAATCCACTTCCTCGTCATCAAGAGCATCATCGTCAGAATCCACAAACACATGGTTGATACTGGGGGATGGATCCACATGGAGCTGAGGTTGAAAACCATGAGAAGCTGAGGGGACATGGGGATTAGACTTGGGAAGCTCTGAAAAGGGGACAGGAGGCGGGGAAGGATTTGAATTTGAAATTGGGGGAACAGTGGCATGAACAGTACGAGACGGGGCCTCTAAAGCAAGAACAATGGAGGCATTCAAATCAGCCGCAAATTGCTGTTTAAGCTTAGATATATGGGACCCAGCCTTCTTCTTTTTGTTCGCCATAGACCAACAGAACAAAGGAAGGAGGAGAGCAAACAACGGCAGGAGATCAAACACGAAGGAAAAGTTTCTCACAGAAGGAGAGCATCTCTCTCTAAATTCTCTCTCTAAAATCTTCCTCCAATAACTGAGAGCTTTTTTTTTTTGATCAAATGTTAAAAGTATATAGATCAAAAAAGTCAGACTAGCTAGATAAAACCAGCTAATTAGAAAAACAGCTGTACAAAAACAAGCTTGTGGAAACAGGCTCCCAACAAGCACCAGGAAAAAAAAAACACTGTCGAAGGAAACAAACCTTCGATTATAGCCAAAGTAAAACAGAAACTATTACAAGCAAAAAAACATAGACCATCAGCACAGTGAACAGCCAGAAAGGAAGCAGACTAGAGCCAACAATAGAGGCAAGCCAGGACAAGGAGAGCAGCCGAAGAAGAGCAGCTCTGCCAGCCGAGTAGGGCAGAGGAATCAGCCAGAATTTCAGCAGCTTGACCTTGCAGAAATGAAGGAGCCATGCAGACCCAGCGCAGCCATGAAGATAACGACTGCCAATCAAGCAAAGCCACGCAGCAATCAACCATCCATGGAGGAGGACAGCTGCTCAGCTAAAACCGAGACGAGGACAGCTGCTCTCCCCTGCAGAATTGAAAAACCATGCACATCCAGCCCCCAATAAAGAGTGACAGCACATGCCAAAACGTGTCATCAGCTCATACTACCGACACCCACTATTCCAATCAGCCTCGAGCAATCTCTGTGTGCCAACCTTACGCCAGACCATGCAGAGGAGAAAGGGACGTAGAACAACTATAGCAATTAAAAAACTTGCAACCCATATGTCTGCTAAAGAAGAACCCGCTTGGACCCACCCATGCATTACCCATGCAGCAGCTTATGTCCAACTAGACCACATGAAATGCAGCAAAACCAAAAAACCATGTTCATCTTCTTCAAATAAAAGCATCCGGCCTTGAAGCACAACTTGCATCCCATAGGACTGCCACAGAAGAACCCGCTTGAACCAGCCCATGCATCACCAACATAGCCAGACCACATAAAATGCATCAAAGCAGAAACACTGTTCATCTTCGTCATAAACATGCAGCAATTCCAGGCAACCAACCA
Organism: Populus x sibirica; assembly: GCA_019202695.1. Classification (NCBI taxonomy): domain Eukaryota; kingdom Viridiplantae; phylum Streptophyta; class Magnoliopsida; order Malpighiales; family Salicaceae; genus Populus; species Populus x sibirica. The sequence continues at coordinate 32,527 of JAGMVL010001169.1, forward strand.
GCAGCGAAACAAAGAAGAGTGCCCTGAACAGCTTATCTTCAGAAGACCACAACATGCACCTCAACCAACATTGAGAATGTGATGATCTTTCTCATAGAAATGAAAAACAGTGTAGAACATAATCTGAAATTTTCTAAAGATATTGCCCACCGAAGTATTCTTTCCATAAAAAATTCTCTTGTTTCTTTCTTCCCAGATAAGATAAACTGTGAGGCCCAAAGAGACTCTTCTCATTCGAGCTTCTAAGTTATTTCCCCCGGAGTTAAGTCCCCTGATGGCACTGGTCAAGGTCATCATCCTCCTATTGATACGCAGCCACAGCTTGATTTGCAACCACAGGCAAGCTGACCAAGAGCAAGTGAAGAATAAGTGGCTATGAGATTCCTCTGTCTGCCCACACAGTACACACACGGTATCTAGTTGAAAAAACCTCAGCCGGTCTTTTGTTCTTAATTTTCCCAGCACTGCTAACCATAAAATAAAATTGTGTCTTGGCATAGACCATTTCTCCCATACCACTCGTGCCCAGTTAACTTGAGGACCAGAGAGTCTAAAATAATTATATGCTTGCACCGAGAAGTTGACATCCCCTCTGTGCCATTGCCGAAGTAATGCTACTGCTTCCTCTTGGCTCCCGCAATCTTCAAGTAATTGATCTTTTAGCAGAATAATAGATTTCCAGAGGGGAGATGAAGAGTGATGAGCAGTCACAGCCCATAAGGTATTCTGTTGCAGGTAAAAGTGATGAACCCATTGGATCCATATGGAGTCAGTTTTGAGATGGATGTTCCAGAGTTGCTTTGCTAGGAAGCTCTTGTTTCGAGCTTTTAAATCAAATAAGCCTAGGCCCCCTTCCTTTTTGGGGAGACAGAGCTGCTTCCAGGCCACTAGAGCAGAGTTGCTGTTTATATGGTTGCCTGACCACAAGAAGTTTCTGCAGATGCAAATAATTTGATTAATTAAACGCTAGGCATTGAAAAGATGCTAAGCCAAAACTGGACCATTCCATAGAATACTGTCCGCACTAGCTCCAATCTCCCAGCATAAGTAAGATGTTTTCCCATCCAACTTTGCACTGCCAATTCCAGTTTCTGCAACAGAGGAGAGAATTGGCTTGCTAGAAGTCTGTGGGGACTGAGAGGAACACCGAGATATTTGAAGGGAAAACTACCTTCTCTGAAGCCAGTATCATGGAGGATTAACCGCTTCAAATTATCACTAACACCCCCAAAATAGATTGATGATTTCTCTGCATTTATAGTGAACCCTGAGGTCTGCCCAAAGAGTTTTAGTTGTTTAAAGATAATGGAAATAGAGTGTCTATCCCCATGAGACAACAAAAGCACATCATCAGCAAAAGCAAGGTGGCATATATCATGGACATTACATTTTGGGTGGAAATGAAAATCACCATTCCTTGATGCTAGCTTAAGCATTCTGGAAAAATATTCCATGCATAAGATGAACAAATATGGTGATAATGGATCACCTTGCCGGACTCCACTCTTCCCAGGAAAAAAGCCATAAAGAGTGCCATTAACTGCAACAGAGAAAGATGTAGTTTCAACACATTTCATAATTAAGTGCACAAATCGGTCTGGGAAGCCAAAAATATGCAACAGCTGACGCAGAAAATGCCACTGAACTGAATCAAAGGCTTTCTTAAAATCAACCTTCATGAGACATCTTGGTGAAGCTCTTTTCCGCCATAATGACGAAGGAGCTCCTGAACTAAATTAATGTTGTCTGACATCATTCTCCCACCTAGAAAGGCATTTTGCATTGGGCTAATAATGGCATTTAGAGCAGAAGCTAATCTCCCCGAAAGGATTTTAGATATCACTTTGTAGACCACATTGCAACAAGAAATGGGCCGAAAGTCAGCTGCTGTATTTACATTTGCTGCCTTGGGGATTAGAGCAATAATAGAGTGGTTAACTTGCCTCAAAAGTTCCCCACTAGTGAAGAAATTCTGAACTGCCGCACAAAAATCCCTTCCAATGACACCCCAAGATTTTTTGAAGAAAAATAAAGAGTAACCATCCGGCCCACGGAGCTTTATCATTTCCAATATCAAACAGAGCATTTTTAATGTCATCATTGGATACAGGAGCTAAGAGAGACTCATGAGAGCTTTCATGAAGACAAGGCCCACTTTGAATAACATCAATATCTAAGGAAAAAGTTTCCTTGCATGAGCCCAGGAGCTGCTGATAGAACCGAACAAATTCTTCACCCATTTCAGCCTCTGATGTAGTCAGGGTGCCATCACTACAGTGAATAGCAGGAATATAATTCCTTCTGTTTTTCTGATTCATAAGTGCATGAAAAAAACTTGTGCCTCTATCACTGTCTTTGAAAAAATGGCATTTAAGTTTCTGCGAGAAGAACATTTTCTCCACTGATTTAAGATTCGTCAATGTCAACCGTAACTGTTTATCATGCTCCAATAGTTGTAAATTGTCCCTGTCATCATGAAGAACAGTTTGGTGATTCTCTAGAGCTGCCTCAGCTCTAGCAACTCTTTCAGAGATATGGCTAAAATGCAATTTATTTAGCTCTTTTAAAGGCCTCTTCAGAAACTTGAGCTTCTTACAAAGGGAGAACATAGGAGAGCCTAGGATGTGGCGAGTCCAGTTATCAGATACAATCTGCAAGAAATTCTCATGAGAAGCCCACATATTGAAGAATTTAAAGTTGCGCTTCCCCTGTCTGTTCTGATAAGCAAACCGAATAATTGCTGGAGAATGATCAGAAAAGGCCCCAGGATTGCCAAAGTGGACGTGAGCTGGGGCTTGAATTGAAGACCAAGATGAGTTGACTAGTGCTCTATCAATTTTGCTCCATACTCTTCCATTATTCCAGGTAAAATGGCAGCCCGTGAAATTGAGATCAACAAGCCCGAGGTCTGTACAACAGTCTCTAAAATCCGATGTTTCATAGGTGGAGACAGGCTCTCCATTGTGCTTGTCAGACTGAGACAAGACAGAATTAAAATCACCCATAACCAACCATGGGCAATTAGGCTGCCATGCTCTTAAGTCTGCTGTTGCGATGTCGCGGTCGCACAAATTAATTACCCTAGCTTCAAACACAACACACAAGATAGTATAGAGCAAGCAAGGGGTCGATCCCACGAGGAAGATTTAAGTCGATTTTTATGCTAGATGATATGCAATTTGGGGGAGGGGGGGTTGGACGTTATCTAGGCTAAAGCAAAAGAAACAGAAAACTATCAAACTAAATTTAATAAAATCGGAAAATTATCAAGAGAACAAACCTTGGTCACAAGCACACATCTACCTACAAAAATAAGGAACCCGATCATGGAAACGAAACATCAATTTATATTCCGAATATTTATCTCTTCTTAACATTGGTTAGTTAACGGATCCGCCGTATAACTAGCCCTAACCATCAAACAACCACGAGTGTCCGCACTAGTAATTTAATTCAATGGCGACCTTAAGAACTAGATAAGTTGATAAATCAAGAAAACATAACCTGTCATGAGTCTATGTTTGATTTGATTGAATGTTCTCCCTAAGATTAATAACGTAGATCCGCCACAATTATTAAACTCGGTTGCTTCACAAGTTCATATACCACAACTCCGGTTTTGATATCAAACTTAACAATAGATTGTCTACAATAATAACTTAGAGTCCGCTCTAGCAATTAAAATAAACAATCATAGGAAAAATAAGCATAAGAGAACAAACATATTCATCATATAAACTGAAAAGAAAAGGTAAAATAAATCTCACAGTTCTTGAAATCCGAAGGTTTCCGTGTCCTTGCAACCAAGAAAAAGTGTTTAGCCTTGCATGTTTATTGAACAACTAATCAAAAAGAAGGAAGAATGCATAATTTAGGGTTTCTTAGAGGAAGGGGGGCGTTTTTCTCTCCTTGGCTGGCTGCTCCCCTTCTCTTCTCTCATTCTTTTTATATCCTAGGAAACCCTAGGTCTCTATTTTACAAAATAGTCCTCCATTAAGTAAGTTGTTTACATTTAAGTACTTCAATAACTATTTTCCTAAAAAGGAGAAATAGCCTTGCATGAAATCTTCAAGCTTTGATTTAGAGGAGCTAAATTTGCTGAAATAAAAACTTGGATATCGGTTTAAATGCTTCGGAATGTCATTTGGACTCGTTTCTTCACGAAACCTGTTTGCTGGCAGAATTCAGATGTCATCTTTGAAAAATCATATATCCCTCATATGACATCGTTTTTTGCTGAAATTTTGAGCGTTTATATAACTTTGAGTCATGAATCCAACAAAATTGAGTTTGCATCAATTGGACTTCTGTAGCTCCAGATATTCAAGTTGGAATGGCCGAAGGTCAACACTGGCAGATTGCGAGATTTGACTTTGAAGGCTGCGATTTCCATGCTCTTCCTTATTTTATTTTCTTGCCTTAGATGTCCAGAAAGGTATGGATGTTACCTTTTTAATTCCACTGGAATCACTTCATTTCAACCTCTAGAGCTCACGCTCTGCACAAAACATCGACTGAAGGTCAAATCTGCCAATTATCTCCAATTTACTCCTTTTTGCATCTTTCATCCAAAAGTGCCTTCAAAACATAAAACAAAGAATATCAAGGTATTTTATATATAAAACATAGGCAAAACACTAGTTAAATATGGGTGAAACTATTGAATAATATGGTTGCATCATCTGCCCATAGAGATCTTCTTGCAACAATTGTATTATATCCATACA
>JAGMVL010001842.1:0-63063 GCA_019202695.1 Populus x sibirica
TCCTCCTCATTGAGTAGAGATTCAACATCAAATCCAAGGAAGACATTGTCCGGAAACTCCTGTAAAAGATTGAGGGAGATCCAACGGTCGGATCAACAATTATGGCCCTTTCGATCCGGTACACTAGTCTCGAGCGACGAGACCTCCTCCTCACCGGGTAGCGATTCAACATCTAAGCCAAGGAAAACAACGTCCGGAAACTCCTGAAAATATTTGAGGGAGATCCAACGGTCGGATCAAATGTTATGGTCATTTCGAACCTATACACTAATCTCGAGCGACGAGACCTCCTCCTCAACGAGTAGCAATTCAACATCCACTCCAAGAAAAACAGCGTCCGGAAACTCGTGTAAAAGTTTAAGGGAGATCCAACGGTCGGATCAAAAGTCATGGCCCTTCGAACCGGTACTCTGGTCTCGAGCGACGAGACCTCCTCCTCATCGAGTAACGATTCAACATCTACTCCAAGGAAAACAGCGTCCGAAAACTCCTGTAAAAAATTTGAGGGAGATCCTACGGTCGGATCAAAAGTTATGGCCCTTTCCAACCGGCACTTGGTCTCAAGCGACGAGACCTCCTCACCGAGTAGCGATTCAACATCTACGCAAGGAAAACAGCGTCCGGAAACTCCTATAAAATTTGAGGGAGATACAATGGTCGGATAAAGAGTTATGGCTATTTCGAACCGGTACTGTGGTCTCGAACAACGACACCTCCTCCTCCCCGAGTAGCGATTCAACATCTACGCCAAGGAAAACATCGTCCAGAAACTCTTGTAAAAATTTGAGGGAGATCCAACGGTCACATCAAAAGTTATGGCCCTTTCCAACCGGTACACTTGTCTCGACCAACGAGACCTCCTCCTCATCGAGTAGCGATTCAACATCTACTCCAAGGAAAACAGCATCCCGAAAACTCCTGTAAAAATTTGAGGGAGATCCAACGGTCGGATCAAAAGTTATGGCCTTTTCGAACCGGTACACTGGTCTCGAGCGACGATACCTCCTCCTTACCGAGTAGCGATTAAACATCTACTCCAAGGAAAACATCGTCGGGAAACTCCTGTAAAAAATTAAGGGAGATCCAACGGTTGGATGTAAAGTTATGGCCTTTTCGAACCGGTACACTGGTCTCGAGCCACGAGACCTCCTTCTCACCGAGTGGCGATTGAACATCTACTCTAAGGAAAACAGCGTCCGAAAACTCGTGCAAAAGTTTGAGGGAGATCCAACGGTCGGATCAAAAGTTTTGGCCCTTTACAATCAGAACTCTGGTCTCGAGCAACGAGACCTCCTCCTCACCGAGTAGCGATTCCACATCTAAACCAAGGAGAACAGCGTCCGGAAACCCTTGTAAATCTTTAAGGCAGATCCAACGGTCGGATCAAGAGTTATGGCCCATTCGAACCGGTACTCTAGTCTCGAGCGACGAGTCCTCCTCCTCACCGAGTAGCGATTCAACATCCACTCTAAAAAAAACAGCATCCGGAAACTCTTGTAAAAGTTTACGGGAGATCCAACGGTCTGATTAAAAGTCATGGCACTCTCGAATAGGTACTCTAGACTCGAGCGACGAGACCTCCTCCTCACCGAGTGGCGATTCAACATCCACTCCAAGGAAAACAGCGTCCGGAAACTCGGGTAAAAGTTTAAGGGAGATCCAACGGTCGGATCAAAAGTCATGGCCCTTTCCAACCGGTACACCTGGTCTCAAGCGACGAGACCTCTTCCTCACCGAGTAGCGATTCAACATCTACACAAGGAAAACAAGCCTCGGAAAACTCCCGTACAAATTTGAGAGAGATCCAACGGTCGGATCAAGAGTTATGGCCCTTTCGAACCGGTACACTAGTCTCGAGCGACGAGACCTCCTCCTCACTGAGTAGAGATTCAACATCAAATCAAAGGAAGACATTGTCCGGAAACTCCCGTAAAAAATTGAGGGAGATCTAACGGTCGGATCAACAGTTATGGCCCTTTCGAACCGGTACACTAGTCTCGAGCGACGAGACGTCCTCCTCACCTTGTAGCGATTCAACATCTAAGCCAAGGAAAACAGCGTCCGGAAACTCCTGAAAATATTTGAGGGAGATCCAACGGTCGGATCAAATGTTATGGTCATTTCGAACCTATACACTAATCTCGAGCGACGAGACCTCCTCCTCAACGAGTAGCGATTCAACATCCACTCCAAGGAAAACAGCGTCCGGAAACTCGTGTAAAAGTTTAAGGGAGATCCAACGGTCGGATCAAAAGTTATGGCCCTTTCGAACCGATACACTAGTCTCGAGCGACGAGACCTCCTCCTCACTAAGTAGAGATTCAACATCAAATCCAAGGAAGACATTGTCCGGAAACTCCCGTAAAAAATTGAGGGAGATCCAACGGTCGGATCAACAGTTATGGCCCTTTCGAACCGGTACACTGGTTTCGAGCGACGAGACGTCCTCCTCACCTTGTAGCGATTCAACATCTAAGCCAAGGAAAACAGCCTCGGAAACTCTGTACAAATTTGAGGGAGATCCAACGGTCGGATCAAAAGTTATGGCCCTTTCGAACCGGTACACTAGTCTCGACGACGAGACCTCCTCCTCACCGAGTAGAGATTCAACATCAAATCCAAGGAAGACTTTGTCCGGAAACTCTGTAAAAATTTGAGGGAGATCCAACGGTCGGATCAACACTTATGGCCCTTTCGAACCGGTACACTCGTCTCGAGCGATGAGACTTCCTCCTCACCTTGTAGCGATTCAACATCTAAGCCAAGGAAAACAGCGTCCGGAAACTCCTGAAAATATTTGAGGGAGATCCAACGGTCGGATCAAATGTTATGGTCATTTCGAACCTATACACTAATCTCGAGCGACGAGACCTCCTCCTCAACGAGTAGCGATTCAACATCCACTCCAAGGAAAACAGCGTCCGGAAAACTCGTGTAAAAGTTTAAAGGAGATCGAACGGTCGGATCAAAAGTTATGGCCCTTTCGAACCGGTACACTAGTCTCGAGCGACGAGACCGCCTCCTCACTGAGTAGAGATTCAACATCAAATCCAAGGAAGACATTGTCCGGAAACTCCCGTAAAAAATTGAGGGAGATCCAACGGTCGGATCAAAGTTATGGCCCTTTCGAACCGGTACACTGGGTTTCGAGCTACGAGGCGTCCTCCTCACCTTGTAGCGATTCAACATCTAAGCCAAGGAAAACAGCCTCCGGAAACTCCTGTACAAATTTGAGGGAGATCCAACGGTCGGATCAAAAGTTATGGCCCTTTCGAACCGGTACACTAGTCTCGAGCGACGAGACCTCCTCCTCACTGAGTAGAGATTCAACATCAAATCCAAGGAAGACATTGTCCGGAAACTCCTGTAAAAAATTGAGGGAGATCCAACGGTCGGATCAACACTTATGGCCCTTTCGAACCGGTACACTAGTCTCGAGCGACGAGACGTCCTCCTCACCTGGTAGCGATTCAACATCTAAGCCAAGGAAAACAGCGTCCGGAAACTCCTGAAAATATTTGAGGGAGATCCAACGGTCGGATCAAATGTTATGGTCATTTCGAACCTATACACTAATCTCGAGCGACGAGACCTCCTCCTCAACGAGTAGCGATTCAACATCCACTCCAAGAAAAACAGCGTCCGGAAACTCGTGTAAAAGTTTAAGGGAGATCCAACGGTCGGATCAAAAGTCATGACCCTTCGAACCGGTACTCTGGTCTCGAGCGACGAGACCTCCTTCTCACCGAGTGGCGATTCAACATCCACTCCAAGGAAAACGGCGTCGGAAACTCGGGTAAAAGTTTAAGGGAGATCCAACGGTCGGATCAAAAGTCATGGCCCTTTCCAACCGGTACACTGGCCTCAAGCGACGAGACCTCTTCCTCACCGAGTAGCGATTCAACATCTACACAAGGAAAACAGCCTCCGGAAACTCCTGTACAAATTTGAGGGAGATCCAACGGTCGGATCAAGAGTTATGGCCCTTTCGAACCGGTACACTAGTCTCGAGCGACGAGACCTCCTCCTCACTGAGTAGAGATTCAACATCAAATCCAAGGAAGACATTGTCCGGAAACTCCCGTAAAAAATTGAGGGAGATCCAACGGTCGGATCAACAGTTATGGCCCTTTCGAACCGGTACACTGGTTTCGAGCTACGAGACGTCCTCCTCACCTTGTAGCGATTCAACATCTAAGCCAAGGAAAACAGCCTCCGGAAACTCCTGTACAAATTTGAGGGAGATCCAATGGTCGGATCAAAAGTTATGGCCCTTTCGAACCGGTACACTAGTCTCGAGCGACGAGACCTCCTCCTCACCGAGTAGAGATTCAACATCAAATCCAAGGAAGACATTGTCCGGAAACTCCCGTAAAAAATTGAGGGAGATCCAACGGTCGGATCAACACTTATGGCCCTTTCGAACCGGTACACTAGTCTCGAGCGACGAGACGTCCTCCTCACCGGTAGCGATTCAACATCTAAGCCAAGGAAAACGGCGTCCGGAAACTCCTGAAAATATTTGAGGGAGATCCAACGGTCGGATCAAATGTTATGGTCATTTCGAACCTATACACTAATCTCGAGCGACGAGACCTCCTCCTCAACGAGTAGCGATTCAACATCCACTCCAAGAAAAACGACGTCCGGAAACTCGTGTAAAAGTTTAAGGGAGATCCAACGGTCGGATCAAAAGTCATGACCCTTCGAACCGGTACTCTGGTCTCGAGCGACGAGACCTCCTTCTCACCGAGTGGCGATTCAACATCCACTCCAAGGAAAACAGCGTCCGGAAACTCGGGTAAAAGTTTAAGGGAGATCCAACGGTCGGATCAAAAGTCATGGCCCTTTCCAACCGGTACACTGGTCTCAAGCGACGAGACCTCTTCCTCACCGAGTAGCGATTCAACATCTACACAAGGAAAACAGCCTCCGGAAACTCTGTACAAATTTGAGGGAGATCCAACGGTCGGATCAAGAGTTATGGCCCTTTCGAACCGGTACACTAGTCTCGAGCGACGAGACCTCCTCCTCACTGAGTAGAGATTCAACATCAAATCCAAGGAAGACATTGTCCGGAAACTCCCGTAAAAAATTGAGGGAGATCCAACGGTCGGATCAACAGTTATGGCCCTTTCGAACCGGTACACGGTTTCGAGCTACGAGACGTCCTCCTCACCTTGTAGCGATTCAACATCTAAGCCAAGGAAAAACTTCGACCTCCGAAACTCCCGTACAAATTTGAGGGAGATCCAACGGTCGGATCAAAAGTTATGGCCCTTTCGAACCGGTACACTAGTCTCGAGCGACGAGACCTCCTCCTCACTGAGTAGAGATTCAACATCAAATCCAAGGAAGACATTGTCCGGAAACTCCTGTAAAAAATTGAGGGAGATCCAACGGTCGGATCAACAGTTATGGCCCTTTCGAACCGGTACACTAGTCTCGAGCGACGAGACGTCCTCCTCACCGAGTAGCGATTCAACATCTAAGCCAAGGAAAACAGCGTCCGGAAACTCCCGAAAATATTTGAGGGAGATCCAACGGTCGGATCAAATGTTATGGTCATTTCGAACCTATACACTAATCTCGAGCGACGAGACCTCCTCCTCAACGAGTAGCGATTCAACATCCACTCCAAGAAAAAACAGCGTCCGGAAACTCGTGTAAAAGTTTAAGGGAGATCCAACGGTCGGATCAAAAGTCATGACCCTTCGAACCGGTACTTCGGTCTCGAGCGACGAGACCTCCTCCTCACCGAGTGGCGATTCAACATCCACTCCAAGGAAAACAACGTCCGGAAACTCGGGTAAAAGTTTAAGGGAGATCCAACGGTCGGATCAAAAGTCATGGCCCTTTCCAACCGGTACATCGGCCTCAAGCGACGAGACCTCTTCCTCACCGAGTAGCGATTCAACATCTACACAAGGAAAACACCTCCGGAAACTCTTGTACAAATTTGAGGGAGATCCAACCGGTCGGATCAAGAGTTATGGCCCTTTCGAACCGGTACACTAGTCTCGAGCGACGAGACCTCCTCCTCACTGAGTAGAGATTCAACATCAAATCCAAGGAAGACATTGTCCGGAAACTCCCGTAAATAATTGAGGGACATCCAACGGTCGGATCAACAGTTATGGCCCTTTCGAACCGGTACACTGGTTTCGAGCGACGAGACGTCCTCCTCACCTTGTAGCGATTCAACATCTAAGCCAAGGAAAACAGCCTCCGGAAACTCCTGTACAAATTTGAGGGAGATCCAACGGTCGGATCAAAAGTTATGGCCCTTTCGAACCGGTACACTAGTCTTGACCGACGAGACCTCCTCCTCACCGAGTAGCGATTCAACATCTACTCCAAGGAAAACAACGTCCGGAAAACTCCTGTAAAAATTTGAGGGAGATCCTACGGTCGGATCAAAAGTTATGGCCCTTTCCAACCGGTACACTGGTCTCAAGCGACGAGACCTCCTCCTCACCGAGTAGCGATTCAACATCTACGCAAGGAAAACAGCGTCCGGAAACTCCTATAAAATTTGAGGGAGATACAACGGTCGGATAAAGAGTTATGGCTATTTCGAACCGGTACTGTGGTCTCGAACAACAACACCTCCTCCTCCCCGAGTAGCGATTCAACATCTACGCCAAGGAAAACATCGTCCGTAAACTCCCGTAAAAATTTGAGGGAGATCCAACGGTCACATCAAAAGTTATGGCCCTTTCCAACCGGTACACTTGTCTCGACCAACGAGACCTCCTCCTCATCGAGTAGCGATTCAACATCTACTCCAAGGAAAACAGCATCCGAAAACTCCTGTAAAAATTTGAGGGAGATCCAACGGTCGGATCAAAAGTTATGGCCTTTTCGAACCGGTACACTGGTTTCGAGCCACGAGACCTCCTTCTCACCGAGTGGCGATTGAACATCTACTCTAAGGAAAACAGCGTCAGGAAAACTCGTGCAAAAGTTTGAGGGAGATCCAACGGTCGGATCAAAAGTTTTGGCCCTTTACAATCGGAACTCGGTCTCGAGCAACGAGACCTCCTCCTCACCGAGTAGCGATTCCACATCTAAACCAAGGAGAACAGCGTCCGAAACCCTTGTAAATCTTTAAAGGGAGATCCAACGGTCGGATCAAGAGTTATGGCCCGTTCGAACCGGTACTCTAGTCTCGAGCGACGAGTCCTCCTCCTCACCGAGTAGCGATTCAACATCCACTCTAAAAAAAACAGCGTCCGGAAACTCGTGTAAAAGTTTACGGGAGATCCAACGGTCTGATTAAAAGTCATGGCACTCTCGAACAGGTACTCTAGACTCGAGCGACGAGACCTCCTCCTCACCGAGTGGCGATTCAACATCCACTCCAAGGAAAACAGCGTCCGGAAACTCGGGTAAAAGTTTAAGGGAGATCCAACGGTCGGATCAAAAGTCATGGCCCTTTCCAACCGGTACACTGGTCTCAAGCGACGAGACCTCTTCCTCACCGAGTAGCGATTCAACATCTACACAAGGAAAACTAACCCTCGGAAACTCCTATACAAATTTGAGGGAGATCCAACGGTCGGATCAAGGGTTATGGCCCTTTCGAACCGGTACACTAGTCTCGAGCGACGAGACCTCCTCCTCACGGAGTAGAGATTCAACATCAAATCCAAGGAAGACATTGCCCGGAAACTCCTGTAAAAAATTGAGGGAGATCCAACGGTCGGATCAACAGTTATGGCCCTTTCGAACCGGTACACTAGTCTCGAGCGACGAGACGTCCTCCTCACCTTGTAGCGATTCAACATCTAAGCCAAGGAAAACAGCGTCCGGAAACTCGTGTAAAAGTTTAAGGGAGATCCAACGGTCGGATCAAAATTCATGGCCCTTTCGAACCGGTACACTAGTCTCGAGCGATGACACCTCCTCCTCACCGAGTAGCGATTGAACATCCATTCTAAAAAAACAGCGTCCGGAAAATCATGTAAAAGTTTAAGGGAGATCCAACGGTCGGATTAAAAGTCATGGCGCTCTCAAACCGGTACACGGTCTCGAGCGACGAGACCTCCTCCTCACCGAGTTGCGATTCAATATCCACTCTAAGGAAAACAGCGTCCGGAAACTCCGTGTAAAAGTTTAAGGGAGATCCAACGGTCGGATCAAAAGTTATGGCCATTTCGAACCGGTACTGTGGTCTCGAGCGACGAGACCTCCTACTCACCGAATAGCGATTCAACATCTACTCCAAGGAAAATAGCGTCCGGAAACTCCTGTAAATATTTGAGGGAGATCCAACGGTCGGATCAAAAGTTATGGCCCTTTCAAACCGGTACACTGGTCTCGAGCGACGAGACCTCCTCCTCACCGAGTAGCAATTCAACATCTACTCCAAGGAAAACATCGTCGGGAAACTCCAGTAAAAAAGTGAGGAAGATCCAACGGTGGGATCAAAAGTTATGGCCCTTTCCAACTGGTACACTGGTCTCGAGCGACGAGACCTCCTCCTCACCGAGTAGCAACTCAACATCTACTCCAACGAAAACAGCGTCCGGAAAACTCCTGTAAAAATTTGATGGAGATCCAACGGTCACATCAAAAGTTATGGCCCTTTCCAACCGGTACACTGGTCTTGACCGACGAGACCTCCTCCTCACCGAGTAGCGATTCCACATCTACTCCAAGGAAAACAGCGTCCGAAAACTCCTATAAAAATTTGAGGGAGATCCAACGGTCGGATCAAAAGTTATGGCCCGTTTGAACCGGTACTCTGATCTCGAGCGACGAGACCTCCTCCTCACCGAGTAGAGATTCAACATCTACTCCAAGTAAAACATTGTCCGGAAACTCCTGTAAAAAATTGAGGGAGATCCAACGGTCGGATCAAGAGTTATGGCCCTTTCGAACCGGTACACTGGTCTCGAACGATGAGACTTCCTCCTCACCTTGTAGCGATTCAACATCTAAGTCAAGGCAAACAGCGTCCGGAAACTACTTAAAATATTTGAGGGACATCCAACGGTCGGATCAAATGTTATGGCCATTTCGAACCTGTACACTGGTCTCGGGCGACGAGATCTCCTCCTCAACGAGTAGCGATTCAACATCTACTACAAGGAAAACATCATCGGGAAACTCCTGTAAAAAATTAAGAGAGATCCAACGGTCGGATCAAGAGTTATGGCCCATTCGAACCGGTACTCTGGTCTCAAGCGACGAAACATCCTCCTCACCAAGTAGCGATTCCACATCTACTCCAAGGAAAACAACGTCCGGAAACTCCTGTAAAAATTTGAGGGAGATCCAACGGTCGGATCAAAAGTTATGGCCCTTTCGAACCGGTACACTGTGGTCTTGAGTGACGATACCTCCTCCTCACGGAGTAGCGATTCAACATCTACTCCAAGGAAAACAGCGTCCGGAAACTCATGTAAACTTTTGAGGGTGATCCAAGTGTCGGATCAAAAGTTATGGCCCTTTCGATCCGGTACACTGGTCGCGATCAACGAGACCTTCTCCTCACCGAGTAGCGATACAACATCTACTCCAAGGAAAACATCGTCCAGAAACTCTTGTAAATATTTGAGGGAGATCCAACGGTCGGATCAAAAGTTATGGCCATTTCAACCGGTACACTCGGGTCTCGAGCGACGAGACCTCCTCCTCACCGAGTAGCAATTCAACATCTACTCCAAGGAAAACAGCGTCCGGAAACTCCTGTAAAAATTTGAGGGAGATCCAATGGTTAGATCAAAAGTTATGGCCCTTTCCAATCGGAACTATGGTCTCGAGCGACGAGACCTCCTCCTCGCCAAGTAGCGATTCCACATCTATCCCAAGAAAAACAGCGTCCGGAAACTATTGTAAAAATTTAAGAGAGATCCAACGGTCGGATCAAGAGTTATGGCCCGTTCGAACCGGTACTCTGGTCTCGAGCGACGAGACCTCCTCCTCACCAAGTAGCGATTCAACATCCACTCCAAGGAAAACAGCGTCCGGAAACTCCTGTAAAAATTTGATGGTGATCCAACGGTCGGATCAAAAGTCATGGCCCTTTCGAACCGGTACTCTGGTCTCGAGCGACGAGACCTCCACCTCACCGAGTAGTGATTCAACATCCACTCTAAAAAAAACAGCGTCCTGAAACTCGTGTGAATGTTTAAGGGCGATCCAACTGTCGGATCAAAAGTCATGGCGCTTTCGAACCGGTTCTCTGGTCTCGAGCGACAAGACTTCCTCCTCACCGAGTGGCGATTCAACATCCACTCCAAGGAAAACAGCATCCGAAAACTCTTGTAAAAGTTTAAAGGAGATCCAACGGTCGGATCAAAAGTTATGGCCCTTTCCAACCGGTACACTGGTCTCGAGCGACGAGACCTCCTCCTCACCGAGTAGCGATTCAACATCTACTCCAAGGAAAACATCGTCGGGAAACTCCTGTAAAAAATTGAGGGAGGTCCAACGGTCGGAGCAAAAGTTATGGCCCTTTCCAACCGGTACACTGGTCTTGACCGACAAGACCTCCTCCTCACCGAGTAGCGATTCAACATCTAAGCCAACGAAAACAGCGTCCTGAAACTCGTGTAAAAGTTTAAGGGAGATCCAACGGTCGGATCAAAAGTCATGGCGCTCTCGAACCGGTACTTTGGACTCGAGCGACGAGACTTCTTCCTAACCGAGTAGAGATTCAACATCTACTCCAAGGAAAACATTGTCCGAAACTCTGTAAAAAATTTGAGGGAGATCCAACGGTCGGATCAAAAGTTATGGCCCTTTCGAACCGGTACACTCGGTCTCGAGCGATGAGACCTCCTCCTCACCTTGTAGCGATTCAACATCTAAGCCAAGGAAAACAGCGTCAGGAAACTCCTGAAAATATTTGAGGGAGATCCAACGGTCGGATCAAATGTTATGGCCATTTCGAACATGTACACTAATCTCGAGCGACGAGACCTCCTACTCAACGAGTAGCGATTCAACATCTACAACAAGGAAAACATCATCGGGAAACTCCTGTAAAAATTTGAGGGAGATCCAACGGTCGGATCAATAGTCATGGCCCTTTTGAACCGGTACTCTAGTCTCGAGCGACGACTCCTCCTCCTCACCGAGTAGCGATTCAACATCCACTCTAAAAAAAACAGCGTCCGGAAAATCGTGTAAAAGTTTAAGGGAGATCCAACGGTCGGATTAAAAGTCATGGCGCTCTCGAACCGGTACTCTGGACTCGAGCGACGAGACCTCCTCCTCACCGAGTGGCGATTCAACAACCACTCCAAGGAAAATAGCGTCCAGAAACTCGTTTAAAAATTTGAGGGAGATCCAACGGTCGGATCAAAAGTTATGGCCCTTTCCAACCGGTACACGTGGTCTCGAGCGACGAGACCTCATCCTCACCGAGTAGCGATTCAACATCTACTCCAAGGAAAACAGCGTCCGGAAACTCCTGGAAATAATTGAGGGAGATCCAACGGTCCGATCAAAAGTTATGGCCCTTTCCAACTGGTACATTGGTCTCGAGCGACGAGACCTCCTCCTCACCGAGTAGCGACTCAACATCTACTCCAAAGAAAACAGCGTCCGGAAAACTCCTGTAAAAATTTGATGAAGATCCAACGGTCACATCAAAAGTTATGGCCCTTTCCAACCGGTACACTTGGTCTTGAGCGACGAGACCTCCTCCTCACCGAGTAGCGATTCAACATCTACTCCAAGGAAAACGGTGTCCGAAAACTCCCGTAAAAATTTGAGGGAGATCCTACGGTCGGATCAAAAGTTATGGCCCTTTCGAACCGGTACTCTGATCTCGAGCGACGAGACCTCCTCCTCACCGAGTAGAGATTCAACATCTACTCCAAGGAAAACATTGTCCGGAAACTCCTGTAAAAAATTGAGGGAGATCCAACGGTCGGATCAAAAGTTATGGCCCGTTCGAACCGGTACACGGGTCTCGAGCGACGAGACTTCCTCCTCACCTTGTAGCGATTCAACATCTAAGCCAAGGAAAAAACGTCCGGAAACTCCTGGAAAATATTTGAGGGAGATCCAACGGTCGGATCAAATGTTATGGCCATTTCGAACCTATACACTAATCTCGAGCGACGAGACCTCCTCCTCACCGAGTAGCGATTCAACATCTACTACAAGGAAAACATCATCGGGAAACTCCTGTAAAAAATTAAGGGAGATCCAACGGTCGGATCAAAAGTTATGGCCCTTTGGAACCGGTACGCTTTTCTAGAGCAACGAGACGTCCTCCTGACCGAGTAGCCATTCAACATCTACCAAAGGAAAACAGCGTCCGGAAAACTCCTGTAAAAATTTAATGGAGATCCAACGGTCCGATCAAAAGTTATGGCCCTTTTCGAACCGGTACACTAGTCTCGAGCGACGAGACCTCCTCCTCACCGAGTAGCGATTCAACATCTAGGCCAAGGCAAACAGTGTCCAGAAACTCGTATAAAATTTTGAGGGTGATCCAGCTGTCGGATCAAAAATTATAGCCCTTCGAACCAGTATCGTGGTCTCGAGCGACGAGACCTCCTCCTCACCGATTAGCGATTCAACATCTACGCCAAGGAAAACAGCGTCCGGAAACACCTGTAAAAATTTAAGGGAGATCCAACGATCGGATCAAGAGTTATGGCCCGTTGGAACCTGTACACTACTCTCGAGCGACGAGATCTCCTCCTCAACGAGTAGCGATTCAACATCTACTACAAGAAAAACATCATCGGGAAACTCCTGTAAAAAATTGAGGGAGATCCAACAGTCGGATCAACAGTTATGGCCCTTTGGAACCGATACACTTTTCTCGAGCAACGAGACGTCCTCCTCACCGAGTAGCCATTCAACATCTACGAAAGGAAAACAGCGTCCGAAAACTCCTGTAAAAATTTAAGGGAGATCCAACGGTCGGATCAAAAGTTATGGCCCTTTCGAACCGGTACACTAGTCTCGAGCGACGAGACCTCCTCCTCACCGAGTAGCGATTCAACATCTAAGCCAAGGCAAACAGTGTCCGGAAACTCGTGTAAAATTTTGAGGGAGATCCAACGGTCGGATCAAAAGTTATGGCCCTTTCGAACCGGTACACTGGTCTCGAGCGACGAGACCTCATCCTCACCGAATAGCGATTCAACATGTACTCCAAGGAAAACAGCGTCCGGAAACTCCTGGAAATAATTGAGGGAGATCCAATGGTCCGATCAAAAGTTATGGCCCTTTCCAACTGGTACATTGGTCTCGAGCGACGAGACCTCCTCCTCACCGAGTAGCAACTCAACATCTACTCCAACGAAAAACGGCGTCCGGGAAAACTCCAGTAAAAATTTGAGGGAGATCCAACGGTCACATCAAAAGTTATGGCCCTTTCCAACCGGTACACTGGTCTTGACCGACGAGACCTCCTCCTCACCGAGTAGCGATTCAACATCTACTCCAAGGAAAACATCGTCCGGAAAACTCCTATAAAAATTTGAGGGAGATCCTACGGTCGGATCAAAAGTTATGGCCCGTTTAAACCGGTACACTCGATCTCGATCGACGAGACCTCCTCCTCACCGATTAGCGATTCAACATCTACTCCAAGTAAAACAGTGTCCGGAAACTCCAATAATTTGAGGGAGATCCAATGGTCGAATCCAAAGTTATGGCCCTTTCGAACCGGTACACTTGGTCTCGACCGACGAGACCTACTCCTCACCGAGTGGCGATTCAAGATCTACTCCAAGGAAAACATCGTCCGGAAAACTCCTGTCAAAATTTGAGGGAGATCCAACGGTCGGATAAAAAAGTTGTGGCCCTTTCGAACCGGTACACACTGGTCTCGAGCGACGAGACCTCCTCCTCACCGAGCCGCGATTCAACATTTACACCAAGGAAAACAGCATCCGGAAACACCCTGTAAAAATTTAAGGGAGATCCAACGGTCGGGTAAAGAGTTATGGCCCGTTGGAACCGGTACTCTGCTCTCGAGCGACGAGACCTCTCTTCACCGAGTAGCGATTCAACATCTACTCCAAGGAAAACAGCGTCCGGAAACTCCTGTAAAAATTTGATGGAGGTCCAACGGTTAGATCAAAAGTTATGGCCCTTTCCAATCGGAACTATGGTCTCGAGTGACGAGACCTCCTCCTCGCCGAGTAGCGATTCCACATCTATCCCAAGAAAAACAGCATCCGGAAACTATTGTAAAAATTTAAGGGAGATCCAACGGTTGGATCAAGAGTTATGGCCCGTTCGAACAGGTACTCTTGTCTCGAGCGACGAGACCTCCTCCTCACCGAGTAGCGATTCAACATCCAGTCTAAAAAAAACAGCGTCCGAAACTCGACGTAAAAGTTTAAGGGAGATCCAACGGTCGGATCAAAAGTCATGGCCCTTTCGAACCGGTACTCTAGTCTCGAGCGAGGACACCTCCTCCTCACCGAGTAGCGATTGAACATCCATTCTAAAAAAACAGCGTCCGGAAACTCGTGTAAAAGTTTGAGGGAGATCCAACGGTCAGATCAAAAGTTATGGCCCTTTCCAATCGGAACTATGGTCTCGAGCGACGAGACCTCCTCCTCACCGAGTAGCGATTCCACATCTATCCCAAGAAAAATAGCGTCCGGAAACTCTTGTAAAAATTTAAGGGAGATCCAACGGTCAGATCAAGAGTTATGGCCCGTTCGAACCGGTACTCTCGATCTCGAGCGACGAGACCTCCTCCTCACCGAGTGGCGATTCAACATCCACTCCAAGGAAAACAGCGTCCTGAAACTCGTGTAAAAGTTTAAGGGAGATCCAATGGTCGGATCAAAAGTTATGGCCCTTTCGAATTGGTCCAGTGGTCTCGAGCGACGAGACCTCTTCCTCACCGAGTAGCGATTCAACATCTACTCCAAGGAAAACAGCGTCCGGAAAACTCCTGTAAAAATTTTAGGGAGATCCAACGGTCGAATCCAAAGTTATGGCCCTCTCAAACCGGTACACTAGTCTCGAGCGATGAGACCTCCTTCTCCCCGAGTAGCGATTCAACATCTACGCCAAGGAAAAAAGAGTCCGGAAACTCCTGTAAAAATTTGAGGAAGATCCAACGGTCGGATCGAAAGTTATGGCCCTTTCCTACCGGTACACTACTCTCGAGCGACGAGAACTCCTCCTCACCGAGTAGCGATTCAACATATACTACAAGGAAAACATCGTCGGGAAACTCCTGTAAAAAATTGAGGGAGATCCAACAGTCGGATCCAAAGATTTGGCCCTTTCGAAGCGGTCCACTGGTCTCTGGCGACGAGACCTCCTCCTCACCGAGTAGTGATTCAACATCTACTCCAAGGAAAACAGCGTCCGGAAAACTCCTGTAAAAATTTTAGAGAGATCCAACGGTCGGATCCAAAGATATGGCCCTTTCGAACCGGTCCCCTAGTCTCGAGCGACGAGACCTCCTCCTCACCGAGTAGCGATTCAACATCTACTCCAAGGAAAACGGCTCCAAGGAAAACTCCTGTAAAAATTTTAGAGAGATCCAACGGTCGGATCCAAAGATATGGCCCTTTCGAAGCGGTCCACCGGTCTCGAGCGACGAGACCTCCTCCTCACCGAGTAGCGATTCAACATATACTCCAAGGAAAACATCGTCGGCAAACTCCTGTAAAAAATTGAGGGAGATCCAACGGTCGGATCAAAAGTTATGGCCCTTTTGAACCGGTACAATAGTCTCGAGCGACGAGACATCCTCCTCACCGAGTAGCGATTCAACATCTACTCCAAGGAAAACAGCGTCCGGAAAACTCTTGTAAAAATTTTAGGGAGATCCAACGGTCGGATCCAAAGTTATGGCCCTTTCGAACCGGTACACTAGTCTCGAGCGACGAGACGTCCTCCTCCCCGAGTAGCGATTCAACATCTACGCCAAGGAAAACCGCGTCCGGAAAACTCCTGTAAAAATTTGAGGGAGATCCAACGGTCGGATCAAAAGTAATGGCCCTTTCGAACCGGTACACCGGTCTCGACCGACGACACCTCCTCCTCACCGAGTGGGATTCAACATCTATGCCAAGGAAAACAACGTCCGTAAACTCCCGTAAAAATTTGAGGGAGGTCCAACGGTCGGATCAAAAGTTATGGCCCTTTCCAACCGGTACACTAGTCTCGAGCGACGAGACCTCGTCCTCACCGAGTGGCGATTCAACATCTACTCCAAGGAAAACAACGTCCGAAACTCCCGTAAAAATTTGAGGGTGATCCAACGGTCGGATCAAAAGTTATGGCCCTTTCGAACCGGTACACCGGTCTCGAGCGACGGAGTCCTCCTCCTCACCGAGTAGCGATTCAACATCTACTCCAAGGAAAACAACATCGGGAAACTCCTGTAAAAAATTGAGGGAGATCCAACGGTCGGATCAAAAGTTATGGCCCTTTCGAACCGGTACACTAGTCTCGAGCGACGAGACCTCCTCCTCACCGAGTAGCGATTCAACATCTACTCCAACGAAAAAACGTCCGAAAAACAACCGTAAAAATTTGAGGGAGATCCAACGATCGGATCAAAAGTTATGGCCCTTTCCAACCGGTACACCGGTCTCGAGCGACGAGACCTCCTCCTCACCGAGTAGCGATTCAACATCTACGCCAAGGAAAACAGCCGTCCGGAAACTCCCGTAAAAATTTGAGGGAGGTCCAACGGTCGGATCAAAAGTTATGGCCCTTTCTAACGGTACACTGGTCTCGAGCGATGAGACCTCCTCCTCACCGAGTAGCGATTCAACATCTACTCCTAGGAAAACATCATCGGAAACTCCCGTAAAAATTTGAGGGAGCTCCACCGGTCGGATCAAAAGTTATGGCCCTTTCAAACCGGTACACTAGTCTCGAGCGACGAGACCTCCTCCTCACCGAGTAGCGATTCAACATCTACTCCAAGGACAACAGCGTCCGGAAAACTCCTGTAAAAATTTTAGGGAGATCCAACGGTCGGATCCAAAGTTATGGCCCTTTCGAACCGGTACACCGGGTCTCGACCGACGACACCTCCTCCTCACCGAGTGGGATTCAACATCTATGCCAAGGAAAACAACGTCCAGAAACTCCTGTAAAAAATTGAGGGAGATCCAACGGTCGGATCAAAAGTTATGGCCCTTTCCAACCGGTACACTAGTCTCGAGCGACGAGACCTCCTCCTCACCGAGTGGCGATTCAACATCTACTCCAAGGAAAACATCATCGGGAAACTCCTGTAAAAAATTGAGGGACATCCAACGGTCGGATCCAAAGTTATGGCCCTTTCGAACCGGTACACCGGTCTCGACCGACGAGACCTCCTCCTCACCGAGTAGCGATTCAACATCTACTCCAAGGAAAACAGGTCCGCGAAAACTCCCGTAAAAATTTGAGGGAGATCCAACGGTCATATCAAAAGTTATGGCCCTTTCCAACCGGTACACTCGGTCTCGAGCGACGAGACCTCCTCCTCACCGAGTAGCGATTCAACATCTATGCCAAGGAAAACAAACGTCCGGAAACTCCCGTAAGAATTTGAGGGAGGTCCAACGGTCGGATCAAAAGTTATGGCCCTTTCTAACCGGTACACTAGTCTCGAGCGACGAGACCTCCTCCTCACCGAGTAGCGATTCAACATATACTCCAAAGAAAACATCATCGTGGAAACTCCCGTAAAAAATTGAGGGAGATCCAACGGTCGGATCAAAAGTTATGGCCCTTTCAAACCGGTACACTCGTCTCGAGCGACGAGACCTCCTCCCACCGAGTAGCGATTCAACATCTACTACAAGGAAAACAACGTTCGAAAACTCCTGTTAAAATTTTGAGGAGATCCAACGGTCGGATCAAAAGTTATGGCCCTTTCGAACCGGTACACTAGTCTCGAGCGACGAGACCTCCTCCTCACCGAGTAGCGATTCAACATCTACTCCAAGGACAACAGCGTCCGGAAAACTCCTGTAAAAATTTTAGGGAGATCCAACGGTCGGATCCAAAGTTATGGCCCTTACGAGCCGGTACACTGGTCTCGAGCGACGACACCTCCTCCTCACCGAGTGGGATTCAACATCTATGCCAAGGAAAACACGTCCGAAACTCCCGTAAAAATTTGAGGAAGATCCAACGGTCGGATCGAAAGTTATGGCCCTTTCCAACCGGTACATTAGTCTCGAGCGACGAGACCTCGTCCTCACCGAGTGGCGATTTAACATCTACTCCAAGGAAAACAACGTCCGGAAACTCCCGTAAAAGATTTGAGGGTGATCCAACGGTCGGATCCAAAGGTATTGCCCTTTCGAACCGGTACACTGGTCTCGAGCGACGAGTCCTCCTCCTCACCGAGTAGCGATTCAACATATACTCCAAGGAAAACATCATCGGGAAACTCCTGTAAAAAATTGAGGGAGATCCAACGGTCGGATCAAAAGTTATGGCCCTTTCTAACCGGTACACTGGTCTCGAGCGACGAGACCTCCTCCTCACCGAGTAGCGATTCAACATATACTCCTAGGAAAACATCATCGGGAAACTCCTGTAAAAAATTGAGGGAGATCCAACGGTCGGATCAAAAGTTATGGCCCTTTCAAACCAGTACACTAGTCTCGAGCGACGAGACCTCCTCCTCACCGAGTAGCGATTCAACATCTACTCCAAGGACAAAAACGTCCGGAAAACTCCCGTAAAAATTTGAGGGAGATCCAACGGTCGGATCGAAAGTTATGGCCCTTTCCAACCGGTACACTAGTCTCGAGCGACGAGACCTCGTCCTCACCGAGTGGCGATTCAACATATACTCCAAGGAAAACATCGTCATCGTCGTGAAACTCCTGTAAAAAATTGAGGGAGATCCAACGATCGGATCAAAAGTTATGGCCTTTCGAACCGGTACACTCGTCTCGAGCGATGAGACCTCCTCCCACCGAGTAGTGATTCAACATCTACTCCAAGGAAAACAGCGTCCGGAAAACTCCTGTAAAAATTTTAAGGAGATCCAACGGTCGGATCAAAAGTTATGGCCCTTTCGAACCGGTACACTAGTCTCGAGCGACGAGACCTCCTCCTCACCGAGTAGCGATTCAACATCTACTCCAAGGACAACGGCGTCCGGAAAACTCCCGTAAAAATTTTAGGGAGATCCAACGGTCGGATCAAAAGTTATGGCCCTTTCGAGCCGGTACACCGGTCTCGAGCGACGACACCTCCTCCTCACCGAGTAGGGATTCAACATCTATGCCAAGGAAAACAACGTCCGAAACTCCTGTAAAAATTTGAGGAAGATCCAACGGTCGGATCAAAAGTTATGGCCCTTTCCAACCGGTACACTAGTCTCGAGCGACGAGACCTCCTCCTCACCGAGTAGCGATTCAACATCTACTCCAAGGACAACAGCGTCCGGAAAACTCCCGTAAAAATTTTAGGGAGATCCAACGGTCGGATCAAAAGTTATGGCCCTTTCGAACCGGTACACTATCGGTCTCGAGCGACGAGACCTCCTCCTCACCGAGTAGGGATTCAACATCTATGCCAAGGAAAACAACGTCCGTAAACTCCCGTTAAAAATTTGAGGAAGATCCAACGGTCGGATCGAAAGTTATGGCCCTTTCCAACCGGTACATTAGTCTCGAGCGACGAGACCTCGTCCTCACCGAGTGGCGATTTAACATCTACTCCAAGGAAAACGACGTCGGAAACTCCTCGTAAAAATTTGAGGGTGATCCAACGGTCGGATCCAAAGGTATTGCCCTTTCGAACCGGTACACTGGTCTCGAGCGACGAGTCCTCCTCCTCACCGAGTAGCGATTCAACATATACTCCAAGGAAAACATCATCCGGAAACTCCTGTAAAAAATTGAGGGAGATCCAACGGTCGGATCAAAAGTTATGGCCCTTTCGAACCGGTACACTGGTCTCGAGCGACGAGACCTCCTCCTCACCGAGTAGCGATTCAACATCTACTCCAAGGAAAACATCATCCGGAAACTCCTGTAAAAATTTGAGGGAGATCCAACGGTCGGATCAAAAGTTATGGCCCTTTCAACCGGTACACTAGTCTCGAGCGAGGAGACCTCCTCCTCACCGAGTAGCGATTCAACATCTACTCCAAGGACAACGCCGTCCGGAAAACTCCTGTAAAAATTTTAGGGAGATCCAACGGTCGGATCCAAAGTTATGGCCCTTACGAGCCGGTACACTGGTCTCGAGCGACGACACCTCCTCCTCACCGAGTGGGATTCAACATCTATGCCAAGGAAAACAAGGCGTCCGAAACTCCTGTAAAAATTTGAGGAAGATCCAACGGTCGGATCGAAAGTTATGGCCCTTTCCAACCGGTACATTAGTCTCGAGCGACGAGACCTCGTCCTCACCGAGTGGCGATTTAACATCTACTCCAAGGAAAACAGCGTCCGGAAACTCCTGTAAAAGATTCAGGGTGATCCAACGGTCGGATCCAAAGGTATTGCCCTTTCGAACCGGTACACTGGTCTCGAGCGACGAGACCTCCTCCTCACCGAGTAGCGATTCAACATATACTCCAAGGAAAACAGCGTCCGGAAACTCCTGTAAAAAATTGAGGGAGATCCAACGGTCGGATCAAAAGTTATGGCCCTTTCGAACCGGTACACCGGTCTCGAGCGACGAGACCTCCTCCTCACCGAGTAGCGATTCAACATATACTCCAAGGAAAACATCATCGGGAAACTCCTGTAAAAAATTGAGGGAGATCCAACGGTCGGATCAAAAGTTATGGCCCTTTCAAACCGGTACACTCAGTCTCGAGCGACGAGACCTCCTCCTCACCGAGTAGCGATTCAACATCTACTCCAAGGAACAACAGCGTCGGAAACTCCCGTAAAAATTTGAGGAAGATCCAACGGTCGGATCGAAAGTTATGGCCCTTTCTAACCGGTACACTAGTCTCGAGCGACGAGACCTCCTCCTCACCGAGTGGCGATTCAACATCTACTCCAAGGAAAAAATCGCATCGTCCGGAAACTCCAGTAAAAATTTGAGGGAGATCCAACGGTCGGATCAAAAGTTATGGCCCTTTCGAACCGGTACACTGGTCTCGAGCGATGAGACCTCCTCCTCACCGAGTAGTGATTCAACATCTACTCCAAGGAAAACAGCGTCCGGAAAACTCCTGAAAAAATTTTAGGGAGATCCAACGGTCGGATCAAAAGTTATGGCCCTTTCGAAATGATACACTAGTCTCGAGTGACGAGACCTCCGACCTCACCGAGTAGCGATTCAACATCTACTCCAAGGAAAAAACCGTCCGGAAAACTCCCGTAAAAATTTTAGGGAGATCCAACGGTCGGATCCAAAGTTATGGCCCTTTCGAACCGGTACACCGGTCTCGAGCGACGACACCTCCTCCTCACCGAGTGGGATTCAACATCTATGCCAAGGAAAACACGGCGTCCGTAAACTCCCCGTAAAAATTTGAGGAAGATCCAACGGTCGGATCGAAAGTTATGGCCCTTTCCAACCGGTACACTAGTCTCGAGCGACGAGACCTCCTCCTCACCGAGTAGCGATTCAACATCTACTCCAAGGAAAACAGCGTCGGAAAACTCCCGTAAAAAATCGAGGGTGATCCAACGGTCGGATCAAAAGTTATGGCCCTTTCGAACCGGTACACCGGTCTCGAGCGACGAGACCTCCTCCTCACCGAGTAGGGATTCAACATCTACTGCCAAGGAAAACAACGTCCGAAAACTCCCGTAAAAATTTGAGGGAAGATCCAACGGTCGGATCAAAAGTTATGGCCCTTTCCAACCGGTACATTAGTCTCGAGCGACGAGACCTCCTCCTCACCGAGTGGCGATTCAACATCTACTCCAAGGAAAACAGCGTCCGAAACTCCCGTAAAATTTGAGGGAGATCCAACGGTCGGATCCAAAAGTTATGGCCCTTTCGAACCGGTACACTGGTCTCGAGCGACGAGACCTCCTCCTCACCGAGTAGCGATTCAACATCTACTCCAAGGAAAACAGCGTCCGGAAACTCCTGTAAAAATTTGAGGAAGATCCAACGGTCGGATCGAAAGTTATGGCCCTTTCCAACCGGTACACTAGTCTCGAGCGACGAGACCTCGTCCTCACCGAGTGGCGATTCAACATCTACTCCAAGGAAAACATCGTCATCGGTGAAACTCCTGTAAAAAATTGAGGGAGATCCAACGGTCGGATCAAAAGTTATGGCCCTTTCGAACCGGTACACTCGGTCTCGAGCGATGAGACCTCCTCCTCACCGAGTAGTGATTCAACATCTACTCCAAGGAAAACAGCGTCCGGAAACTCCTGTAAAAATTTTGAGGGAGATCCAACGGTCGGATCCAAAGTTATGGCCCTTTCGAACCGGTACACTAGTCTCGAGCGACGAGACCTCCTCCTCACCGAGTAGCGATTCAACATCTACTCCAAGGAAAACAACCGTCCGGAAAACTCCCCGTAAAAATTTTAGGGAGATCCAACGGTCGGATCAAAAGTTATGGCCCTTTCGAACCGGTACACCGGTCTCGAGCGACGACACCTCCTCCTCACCGAGTGGGATTCAACATCTATGCCAAGGAAAACAACGTCCGAAACTCCCGTAAAAATTTGAGGGAGATCCAACGGTCGGATCGAAAGTTATGGCCCTTTCCAACCGGTACACTGGTCTCGAGCGACGAGACCTCCTCCTCACCGAGTAGCGATTCAACATCTACTCCAAGGAAAACAGCGTCGGAAAACTCCCGTAAAAATTTTAGGGAGATCCAACGGTCGGATCAAAAGTTATGGCCCTTTCGAACCGGTACACTCGGTCTCGAGCGACGACACCTCCTCCTCACCGAGTGGGATTCAACATCTATGCCAAGGAAAACAACGTCCAGAAACTCCTGTAAAAATTTGAGGAAGATCCAACGGTCGGATCGAAAGTTATGGCCCTTTCCAACCGGTACATTAGTCTCGAGCGACGAGACCTCGTCCTCACCGAGTGGCGATTCAACATCTACTCCAAGGAAAAACGTCCGGAAACTCCCGTAAAAATTTGAGGGTGATCCAACGGTCGGATCAAAAGGTATGGCCCTTTCGAACCGGCACTCCGGTCTCGAGCGACGAGACCTCCTCCTCACCGAGTAGCGATTCAACATCTACTCCAAGGAAAACATCATCCGGGAAACTCCTGTAAAAATTTGAGGGAGATCCAACGGTCGGATCAAAAGTTATGGCCCTTTCCAACCGGTACACTGGTCTCGAGCGACGAGACCTCCTCCTCACTGAGTAGCGATTCAACATCTACTCCTAGGAAAACATCATCGGGAAACTCCCGTAAAAATTTGAGGGAGATCCAACGGTCGGATCAAAAGTTATGGCCCTTTCCAACCGGTACACTAGTCTCGAGCGACGAGACCTCCTCCTCACCGAGTAGCGATTCAACATCTACTCCAAGGAAAACATCGTCCGGAAACTCCTGTAAAAATTTTAGGGAGATCCAACGGTCGGATCAAAAGTTATGGCCCTTTCGAACCGGTACACTGGTCTCGAACGACGACACCTCCTCCTCACCGAGTAGCGATTCAACATCTACGCCAAGGAAAACATCGTCCAGAAACTCTTGTAAAAATTTGAGGGAGATCCAACGGTCGGATCAAAAGTTATGGCCCTTTCCAACCGGTACACTAGTCTCGAGCGACGAGACCTCCTCCTCACCGAGTGGCGATTCAACATCTACTCCAAGGAAAACATCATCGGGAAACTCCCGTAAAAAATTGAGGGAGATCCAACGGTCGGATCCAAAGTTATGGCCCTTTCAACCGGTACACCGGTCTCGAGCGACGAGACCTCCTCCTCACCGAGTAGCGATTCAACATCTACTCCAAGGAAAAACAATCGTCCGAAAACTCCCGTGTAAAAATTTGAGGGAGATCCAACGGTCGGATCAAAAGTTATGGCCCTTTCCAACCGGTACACTGGTCTCGAGCGACGAGACCTCCTCCTCACCGAGTAGCGATTCAACATATACTCCAAAGAAAACATCATCGGGAAACTCCCGTAAAAAATTTGAGGGAGATCCAACGGTCGGATCAAAAGTTATGGCCCTTTCTAACCGGTACACCGGTCTCGAGCGACGAGACCTCCTCCTCACCGAGTAGCGATTCAACATCTACTCCAAGGAAAACATCGTCGGGAAACTCCCGTAAAAATTGAGGGAGATCCAACGGTCGGATCAAAAGTTATGGCCCTTTCCAACCGGTACACTAGTCTCGAGCGACGAGACCTCCTCCTCACCGAGTAGCGATTCAACATCTATGCCAAGGAAAACACGTCCGAAACTCCCGTAAAAATTTGAGGAGATCCAACGGTCGGATCAAAAGTTATGGCCCTTTCCAACCGGTACACTAGTCTCGAGCGACGAGACCTCCTCCTCACCGAGTAGCGATTCAACATCTACTCCAAGGAAAACAACGTCCGGAAACTCCCGTAAAAATTTGAGGGAGATCCAACGGTCGGATCAAAAGTTATGGCCCTTTCGAACCGGTACACTAGTCTCGAGCGACGAGACCTCCTCCTCACCGAGTAGCGATTCAACATCTACGCCAAGGAAAACAACGTCCGGAAAACTCCCGTAAAAATTTGAGGGAGATCCAACGGTCGGATCAAAAGTTATGGCCCTTTCAACCGGTACACCGGTCTCGAGCGACGAGACCTCCTCCTCACCGAGTAGCGATTCAACATCTACGCCAAGGAAAACATCGTCCGGAAAACTCCCGTAAAAATTTGAGGGAGATCCAACGGTCGGATCAAAAGTTATGGCCCTTTCCAACCGGTACACTAGTCTCGAGCGACGAGAATTCCTCCTCCCCGAGTAGCGATTCAACATCTACGCCAAGGAAAACACGTCCGGAAACTCCCGTAAAAATTTGAGGGAGATCCAACGGTCGGATCAAAAGTTATGGCCCTTTCCAACCGGTACACTAGTCTCGAGCGACGAGACCTCCTCCTCACCGAGTAGCGATTCAACATCTACTCCAAGGAAAACAGCGTCCGGAAACTCCAGTAAAAATTTGAGGGAGATCCAACGGTCGGATCAAAAGTTATGGCCCTTTCGAACCGGTACACTCGGTCTCGAGCGACGAGACCTCCTCCTCACCGAGTAGCGATTCAACATCTACTCCAAGGAAAACATCGTCCGGAAACTCCCGTAAAAATTTGAGGGAGATCCAACGGTCGGATCAAAGGTTATGGCCCTTTCGAACCGGTACACTAGTCCCGAGCGACGAGACCTCCTCCTCATCGAGTAGCGATTCAACATCTACGCCAAGGAAAACATGGTCCGGAAACTCCCGTAAAAATTTGAGGGAGATCCAACGGTCGGATCAAAAGTTATGGCCCTTTCTAACCGGTACACTAGTCTCGAGCGACGAGACCTCCTCCTCACCGAGTAGCGATTCAACATCTACTCCAAGGAAAACATCGTCCGGAAACTCCCGTAAAAATTTGAGGGAGATCCAACGGTCGGATCAAAAGTTATGGCCCTTTCCAACCGGTACACTGGTCTCGAGCGACGAGACCTCCTCCTCACCGAGTAGCGATTCAACATCTACGCCAAGGAAAACAGCGTCCGGAAACTCCTGTAAAAATTTGAGGGAGATCCAACGGTCGGATCAAAAGTTATGGCCCTTTCCAACCGGTACACTAGTCTCGAGCGACGAGACCTCCTCCTCACCGAGTAGCGATTCCACATCTACTCCAAGGAAAACATCGTCCGGAAACTCCCGTAAAAATTTGAGGGAGATCCAACGGTCGGATCAAAAGTTATGGCCCTTTCGAACCGGTACACTAGTCTCGAGCGACGAGACCTCCTCCTCACCGAGTAGCGATTCAACATCTACTCCAACGAAAACAGCGTCCGGCAAACACTCCCGTAAAAATTTGAGGGAGATCCAACGGTCGGATCAAAAGTTATGGCCCTTTCCAACCGGTACACGGTCTCGAGCGACGAGACCTCCTCCTCACCGAGTAGCGATTCAACATCTACGCCAAGGAAAACAGCGTCCGGAAACTCCCGTAAAAATTTGAGGGAGATCCAACGGTCGGATCAAAAGTTATGGCCCTTTCTAACCGGTACACTAGTCTCGAGCGACGAGACCTCCTCCTCACCGAGTAGCGATTCAACATCTACTCCAAGGAAAACATCGTCCGGAAAACTCTTGTAAATATTTTAGGGAGATCCAACGGTCGGATCCAAAGTTATGGCCCTTTCGAACCGGTACACGGTCTCGACCGACGACACCTCCTCCTCACCGAGTAGGGATTCAACATCTATGCCAAGGAAAACAACGTCCGTAAACTCCCGTAAAAATTTGAGGAAGATCCAACGGTCGGATCGAAAGTTATGGCCCTTTCCAACCGGTACACTAGTCTCGAGCGACGAGACCTCATCCTCACCGAGTGGCGATTCAACATCTACTCCAAGGAAAACAGCGTCCGGAAACTCCCGTAAAAATTTGAGGGAGATCCAACGGTCGGATCAAAAGTTATGGCCCTTTCGAACCGGTACACTAGTCTCGAGTGACGAGACCTCCGACCTCACCGAGTAGCGATTCAACATCTACGCCAAGGAAAACAAGCGTCCGAAAACTCCCGTAAAAATTTGAGGGAGATCCAACGGTCGGATCAAAAGTTATGGCCCTTTCCAACCGGTACACCTGGTCTCGAGCGACGAGACCTCCTCCTCACCGAGTAGCGATTCAACATCTACGCCAAGGAAAACATCGTCGGAAACTCCCGTAAAAATTTGAGGGAGATCCAACGGTCGGATCAAAAGTTATGGCCCTTTCAACCGGTACACTAGTCTCGAGCGACGAGACCTCCTCCTCACCGAGTAGCGATTCAACATCTACTCCAAGGAAAACAGCGTCCGGAAAACTCTTGTAAAAATTTGAGGGAGATCCAACGGTCGGATCAAAAGTTGTGGCCCTTTCGAACTAGTACACCGGTCTCGAGCGACGAGACCTCCTCCTCACCGAGTAGGGATTCAACATCTATGCCAAGGAAAAAAAGCGTCCGAAACTCCCGTAAAAATTTGAGGGAGATCCAACGGTCGGATCAAAAGTTATGGCCCTTTCCAACCGGTACACTAGTCTCGAGCGACGAGACCTCCTCCTCACCGAGTGGCGATTCAACATCTACTCCAAGGAAAACAATCGTCCGGAAACTCCAGTGAAAATTTCAGGGAGATCCAACGGTCGGATTAAAAGTTATGGCCCTTTCGAACCGGTACACTAGTCTCGAGCGACGAGACCTCCTCCTCACCGAGTAGCGATTCAACATCTACGCCAAGGAAAACAGCGTCCGGAAACTCCCGTAAAAATTTGAGGGAGATCCAACGGTCGGATCAAAAGTTATGGCCCTTTCAACCGGTACACCGGTCTCGAGCGACGAGACCTCCTCCTCACCGAGTAGCGATTCAACATCTACGCCAAGGAAAACATCGTCGGGAAACTCCCGTAAAAATTTGAGGGAGATCCAACGGTCGGATCAAAAGTTATGGCCCTTTCCAACCGGTACACTGGTCTCGAGCGACGAGACCTCCTCCTCACCGAGTAGCGATTCAACATCTACGCCAAGGAAAACAACGTCCGGAAACTCCCGTAAAAATTTGAGGGAGATCCAACGGTCGGATCAAAAGTTATGGCCCTTTCCAACCGGTACACCGGTCTCGAGCGACGAGACCTCCTCCTCACCGAGTAGCGATTCAACATCTACGCCAAGGAAAAACGTCCGGAAACTCCCGTAAAAATTTGAGGGAGATCCAACGGTCGGATCAAAAGTTATGGCCCTTTCTAACCGGTACACTAGTCTCGAGCGACGAGACCTCCTCCTCACCGAGTAGCGATTCAACATCTACTCCAAGGAAAACAACGTCCGGAAACTCCCGTAAAAATTTGAGGGAGATCCAACGGTCGGATCAAAAGTTATGGCCCTTTCGAACCGGTACACTGGTCTCGAGCGACGAGACCTCCTCCTCACCGAGTAGCGATTCAACATCTACTGCCAAGGAAAACAACGTCCGAAAACTCCCGTAAAAATTTGAGGGAGATCCAACGGTCGGATCAAAAGTTATGGCCCTTTCCAACCGGTACACTAGTCTCGAGCGACGAGACCTCCTCCTCACCGAGTAGCGATTCAACATCTACTCCAAGGAAAACAGCGTCGGAAAACTCCCGTAAAAATTTGAGGGAGATCCAACGGTCGGATCAAAAGTTATGGCCCTTTCCAACCGGTACACTAGTCTCGAGCGACGAGACCTCCTCCTCACCGAGTAGCGATTCAACATCTACTCCAAGGAAAACATCGTCCGGAAAACTCCTTGTAAATATTTTAGGGAGATCCAACGGTCGGATCAAAAGTTATGGCCCTTTCGAACCGGTACACCGGTCTCGACCGACGACACCTCCTCCTCACCGAGTGGGATTCAACATCTATGCCAAGGAAAACAGCGTCCGTAAACTCCTGTAAAAATTTGAGGAAGATCCAACGGTCGGATCGAAAGTTATGGCCCTTTCCAACCGGTACACTAGTCTCGAGCGACGAGACCTCCTCCTCACCGAGTAGCGATTCAACATCTACTCCAAGGAAAACAACGTCCGAAACTCCCTTAAAATTTTGAGGGAGATCCAACGGTCGGATCAAAAGTTATGGCCCTTTCCAACCGGTACACTAGTCTCGAGCGACGAGACCTCCTCCTCCCCGAGTAGCGATTCAACATCTACGCCAAGGAAAACAGCGTCCGGAAACTCCCGTAAAAATTTGAGGGAGATCCAACGGTCGGATCAAAAGTTATGGCCCTTTCGAACCGGTACACCGGTCTCGAGCGACGAGACCTCCTCCTCACCGAGTAGCGATTCAACATCTACGCCAAGGAAAACATCGTCGGAAACTCCTGTAAAAATTTGAGGGAGATCCAACGTCGGATCAAAAGTTATGGCCCTTTCAACCGGTACACTAGTCTCGAGCGACGAGACCTCCTCCTCACCGAGTAGCGATTCAACATCTACTCCAAGGAAAACATCAATGGGAAACTCCCGTAAAAATTTGAGGGAGATCCAACGGTCGGATCAAAAGTTATGGCCCTTTCAACCGGTACACTAGTCTCGAGCGACGAGACCTCCTCCTCACCGAGTAGCGATTCAACATCTACTCCAAGGAAAACAGCGTCCGGAAACCCCCCGTAAAAATTTGAGGGAGATCCAACGGTCGGATCAAAAGTTATGGCCCTTTCCAACCGGTACACTGGTCTCGAGCGACGAGACCTCCTCCTCACCGAGTAGCGATTCAACATCTACGCCAAGGAAAACATCGTCCGGAAACTCCCGTAAAAATTTGAGGGAGATCCAACGGTCGGATCAAAAGTTATGGCCCTTTCCAACCGGTACACTAGTCTCGAGCGACGAGACCTCCTCCTCACCGAGTAGCGATTCAACATCTACTCCAAGGAAAACAAACGTCCGGAAAACTCCCGTAAAAATTTGAGGGAGATCCAACGGTCGGATCCAAAGTTATGGCCCTTTCGAACCGGTACACCGGTCTCGACCGACGACACCTCCTCCTCACCGAGTGGGATTCAACATCTATGCCAAGGAAAACAACGTCCGTAAACTCCCGTAAAAATTTGAGGGAGATCCAACGGTCGGATCAAAAGTTATGGCCCTTTCCAACCGGTACACTAGTCTCGAGCGACGAGACCTCCTCCTCACCGAGTAGCGATTCAACATCTACTCCAAGGAAAACATCGCGTCCGGAAAACTCCCCGTAAAAATTTTAGGGAGATCCAACGGTCGGATCAAAAGTTATGGCCCTTTCGAACCGGTACACTGGTCTCGAGCGACGAGACCTCCTCCTCACCGAGTAGCGATTCAACATCTACTGCCAAGGAAAACAACGTCCGGAAACTCCCGTAAAAATTTGAGGGAGATCCAACGGTCGGATCAAAAGTTATGGCCCTTTCTAACCGGTACACTAGTCTCGAGCGACGAGACCTCCTCCTCACCGAGTAGCGATTCAACATCTACTCCAAGGAAAACAGCGTCCGGAAAACTCCTGTAAAATTTTAGGGAGATCCAACGGTCGGATCAAAAGTTATGGCCCTTTCGAACCGGTACACCGGTCTCGAGCGACGACACCTCCTCCTCACCGAGTAGGGATTCAACATCTATGCCAAGGAAAAAGCGTCCGTAAACTCCCGTAAAAATTTGAGGAAGATCCAACGGTCGGATCGAAAGTTATGGCCCTTTCCAACCGGTACACTAGTCTCGAGCGACGAGACCTCCTCCTCACCGAGTAGCGATTCAACATCTACTCCAAGGAAAACAGGCGTCCGGAAACTCCCCGTAAAAATTTGAGGGTGATCCAACGGTCGGATCAAAAGTTATGGCCCTTTCGAACCGGTACACCGGTCTCGAGCGACGAGACCTCCTCCTCATCGAGTAGCGATTCAACATCTATGCCAAGGAAAACAACGTCCGGAAACTCTTTTAAAAATTTGAGGGAGATCCAACGGTCGGATCGAAAGTTATGGCCCTTTCCAACCGGTACACTAGTCTCGAGCGACGAGACCTCCTCCTCACCGAGTGGCGATTCAACATCTACTCCAAGGAAAAAACGTCTCGGAAAACTCTTGTAAAATTTTGAGGGAGATCCAACGGTCGGATCAAAAGTTATGGCCCTTTCTAACCGGTACACCGGTCTCGAGCGACGAGACCTCCTCCTCACCGAGTAGCGATTCAACATCTACGCCAAGGAAAACAACGTCCGAAACTCCCGTAAAAATTTGAGGGAGATCCAACGGTCGGATCAAAAGTTATGGCCCTTTCCAACCGGTACACTCGGTCTCGAGCGACGAGACCTCCTCCTCACCGAGTAGCGATTCAACATCTACGCCAAGGAAAACAACGTCCGAAACTCCCGTAAAAATTTGAGGGAGGTCCAACGGTCGGATCAAAAGTTATGGCCCTTTCCAACCGGTACACTAGTCTCGAGCGACGAGACCTCGTCCTCACCGAGTGGCGATTCAACATCTACTCCAAGGAAAACAGCGTCCGGAAACTCCCGTAAAAATTTGAGGGAGATCCAACGGTCGGATCAAAGGTTATGGCCCTTTCGAACCGGTACACCGGTCTCGAGCGACGAGACCTCCTCCTCACCGAGTAGCGATTCAACATCTACGCCAAGGAAAACAGCGTCCGGAAACTCCCCGTAAAAATTTGAGGGAGATCCAACGGTCGGATCAAAAGTTATGGCCCTTTCTAACCGGTACACTAGTCTCGAGCGACGAGACCTCCTCCTCACCGAGTAGCGATTCAACATCTACTCCAAGGAAAACACATCATGGGAAACTCCCGTAAAAATTTGAGGGAGATCCAACGGTCGGATCAAAAGTTATGGCCCTTTCGAACCGGTACACTAGTCTCGAGCGACGAGACCTCCTCCTCACCGAGTAGCGATTCAACATCTACTCCAAGGAAAAAAACGGCGTCCGGAAAACTCCCGTAAAAATTTGAGGGAGATCCAACGGTCGGATCAAAAGTTATGGCCCTTTCCAACCGGTACACTGGTCTCGAGCGACGAGACCTCCTCCTCACCGAGTAGCGATTCAACATCTACGCCAAGGAAAACAGCGTCCGGAAACTCCTGTAAAAATTTGAGGGAGATCCAACGGTCGGATCAAAAGTTATGGCCCTTTCTAACCGGTACACTAGTCTCGAGCGACGAGACCTCCTCCTCACCGAGTAGCGATTCAACATCTACTCCAAGGAAAACATCATCGGGAAACTCCCGTAAAAATTTGAGGGAGATCCAACGGTCGGATCAAAAGTTATGGCCCTTTCGAACCGGTACACTAGTCTCGAGCGACGAGACCTCCTCCTCACCGAGTAGCGATTCAACATCTACTCCAAGGAAAACAACGTCCGGAAACTCCCGTAAAAAATTTGAGGGAGATCCAACGTCGGATCAAAAGTTATGGCCCTTTCCAACCGGTACACTGGTCTCGAGCGACGAGACCTCCTCCTCACCGAGTAGCGATTCAACATCTACGCCAAGGAAAACATCGTCCGGAAACTCCCGTAAAAATTTGAGGGAGATCCAACGGTCGGATCAAAAGTTATGGCCCTTTCTAACCGGTACACTAGTCTCGAGCGACGAGACCTCCTCCTCACCGAGTAGCGATTCAACATCTACTCCAAGGAAAAAACAACGTCCGAAAACTCTTGTAAATATTTTAGGGAGATCCAACGGTCGGATCAAAAGTTATGGCCCTTTCGAACCGGTACACGGTCTCGACCGACGACACCTCCTCCTCACCGAGTAGCGATTCAACATCTACGCCAAGGAAAACAGGCGTCCGGAAACTCCCGTAAAAATTTGAGGGAGATCCAACGGTCGGATCAAAAGTTATGGCCCTTTCCAACCGGTACACTAGTCTCGAGCGACGAGACCTCCTCCTCACCGAGTAGCGATTCAACATCTACTCCAAGGAAAACAGCGTCCGGAAAACTCCTGTAAAAATTTGAGGGAGATCCAACGGTCGGATCAAAAGTTATGGCCCTTTCCAACCGGTACACTGGTCTCGAGCGACGAGACCTCCTCCTCCCCGAGTAGCGATTCAACATCTACGCCAAGGAAAACAGCGTCCGGAAACTCCTGTAAAAATTTGAGGGAGGTCCAACGGTCGGATCAAAAGTTATGGCCCTTTCCAACCAGTACACTGGTCTCGAGCGACGAGACCTCCTCCTCACCGAGTAGCGATTCAACATCTACGCCAAGGAAAACAACGTCCGGAAACTCCCGTAAAAATTTGAGGGAGATCCAACGGTCGGATCAAAAGTTATGGCCCTTTCTAACCGGTACACTAGTCTCGAGCGACGAGACCTCCTCCTCACCGAGTAGCGATTCAACATCTACTCCAAGGAAAACAGCGTCCGGAAACTCCTGTAAAAATTTTAGGGAGATCCAACGGTCGGATCCAAAGTTATGGCCCTTTCGAACCGGTACACTCGGTCTCGACCGACGACACCTCCTCCTCACCGAGTAGGGATTCAACATCTATGCCAAGGAAAACAACGTCCGTAAACTCCCGTAAAATTTGAGGGAGATCCAACGGTCGGATCAAAAGTTATGGCCCTTTCGAACCGGTACACTAGTCTCGAGCGACGAGACCTCCTCCTCACCGAGTAGCGATTCAACATCTACTCCAAGGAAAACATCGTCGGAAAACTCCCGTAAAAATTTTAGGGAGATCCAACGGTCGGATCCAAAGTTATGGCCCTTTCGAACCGGTACACCGGTCTCGACCGACGACACCTCCTCCTCACCGAGTGGGATTCAACATCTATGCCAAGGAAAACAACGTCCGTAAACTCCCGTAAAAATTTGAGGAAGATCCAACGGTCGGATCGAAAGTTATGGCCCTTTCCAACCGGTACACTAGTCTCGAGCGACGAGACCTCCTCCTCACCGAGTAGCGATTCAACATCTACTCCAAGGAAAAAACAGCGTCCGGAAAACTCCTGTAAAAATTTTAGGGAGATCCAACGGTCGGATCCAAAGTTATGGCCCTTTCGAACCGGTACACTGGTCTCGACCGACGACACCTCCTCCTCACCGAGTGGGATTCAACATCTATGCCAAGGAAAAACAACGTCCGAAAAACTCCTGTAAAAATTTGAGGAAGATCCAACGGTCGGATCGAAAGTTATGGCCCTTTCCAACCGGAACACTAGTCTCGAGCGACGAGACCTCGTCCTCACCGAGTAGCGATTCAACATCTACTCCAAGGAAAAAACGGCGTCCGGAAACTCCCGTAAAAATTTGAGGGAGATCCAACGGTCGGATTAAAGGTTATGGCCCTTTCGAACCGGTACACCGGTCTCGAGCGACGAGACCTCCTCCTCACCGAGTAGCGATTCAACATCTATGCCAAGGAAAACAGCGTCCGAAACTCCCGTAAAAATTTGAGGGAGATCCAACGGTCGGATCGAAAGTTATGGCCCTTTCCAACCGGTACACTAGTCTCGAGCGACGAGACCTCCTCCTCACCGAGTGGCGAGTCAACATCTACTCCAAGGAAAACAGCGTCCGGAAAACTCTTGTAAATATTTTAGGGAGATCCAACGGTCGGATCAAAAGTTATGGCCCTTTCTAACCGGTACACTGGTCTCGACCGACGACACCTCCTCCTCACCGAGTGGGATTCAACATCTATGCCAAGGAAAACAACGTCCAGAAACACCTCCTTAAAAATTTGAGGAAGATCCAACGGTCGGATCGAAAGTTATGGCCCTTTCCAACCGGTACACTAGTCTCGAGCGACGAGACCTCCTCCTCATCGAGTAGCGATTCAACATCTACTCCAAGGAAAACAACGTCCGGAAACTCCCGTAAAAATTTGAGGGAGATCCAACGGTCGGATCAAAAGTTATGGCCCTTTCGAACCGGTACACTAGTCTCGAGCGACGAGACCTCCTCCTCACCGAGTAGCGATTCAACATCTACTCCAAGGAAAACAACGTCCGAAAACTCCCGTAAAAATTTGAGGGAGATCCAACGGTCGGATCAAAAGTTATGGCCCTTTCGAACCGGTACACCGGTCTCGAGCGACGAGACCTCCTCCTCACCGAGTAGCGATTCAACATCTACGCCAAGGAAAACAAGCGTCCGGAAACTCCCGTAAAATTTGAGGGAGATCCAACGGTCGGATCAAAAGTTATGGCCCTTTCTAACCGGTACACTAGTCTCGAGCGACGAGACCTCCTCCTCACCGAGTAGCGATTCAACATATACTCCAAAGAAAACATCATCGGGAAACTCCTGTAAAAAATTGAGGGAGATCCAACGGTCGGATCAAAAGTTATGGCCCTTTCCAACCGGTACACTAGTCTCGAGCGACGAGACCTCCTCCTCACCGAGTAGCGATTCAACATCTACTCCAAGGAAAACATCGTCCGGAAAAACCCCGTAAAAATTTGAGGGAGATCCAACGGTCGGATCAAAAGTTATGGCCCTTTCCAACCGGTACACACCGGTCTCGAGCGACGAGACCTCCTCCTCCACCGAGTAGCGATTCAACATCTACGCCAAGGAAAACAACGTCCGGAAACTCCTGTAAAAATTTGAGGGAGGTCCAACGGTCGGATCAAAAGTTATGGCCCTTTCCAACCGGTACACCGGTCTCGAGCGACGAGACCTCCTCCTCCACCGAGTAGCGATTCAACATCTACGCCAAGGAAAACAAGCGTCCGGAAACTCCCGTAAAAATTTGAGGGAGGTCCAACGGTCGGATCAAAAGTTATGGCCCTTTCTAACCGGTACACTAGTCTCGAGCGACGAGACCTCCTCCTCACCGAGTAGCGATTCAACATCTACTCCAAGGAAAACAGCGTCGGAAAACTCCCGTAAAAATTTGAGGGAGATCCAACGGTCGGATCAAAAGTTATGGCCCTTTCGAACCGGTACACCGGTCTCGAGCGACGAGACCTCCTCCTCACCGAGTAGGGATTCAACATCTATGCCAAGGAAAACAACGTCCGTAAACTCCCGTAAAAATTTGAGGGAGATCCAACGGTCGGATCAAAAGTTATGGCCCTTTCCAACCGGTACACTAGTCTCGAGCGACGAGACCTCCTCCTCACCGAGTAGCGATTCAACATCTACTCCAAGGAAAACAAAGCGTCCGAAAACTCCCGTAAAAATTTTAGGGAGATCCAACGGTCGGATCCAAAGTTATGGCCCTTTCGAACCGGTACACCGGTCTCGACCGACGACACCTCCTCCTCACCGAGTGGGATTCAACATCTATGCCAAGGAAAACAGCGTCCGTAAACTCCTGTAAAAATTTGAGGAAGATCCAACGGTCGGATCGAAAGTTATGGCCCTTTCCAACCGGTACACTAGTCTCGAGCGACGAGACCTCCTCCTCACCGAGTAGCGATTCAACATCTACTCCAAGGAAAACAGCGCCCGGAAAACTCCCGTAAAAATTTGAGGGAGATCCAACGGTCGGATCAAAAGTTATGGCCCTTTCGAACCGGTACACGGTCTCGAGCGACGAGACCTCCTCCTCACCGAGTAGGGATTCAACATCTATGCCAAGGAAAACAGCGTCCGAAACTCCCGTAAAAATTTGAGGAAGATCCAACGGTCGGATCAAAAGTTATGGCCCTTTCCAACCGGTACACTAGTCTCGAGCGACGAGACCTCCTCCTCACCGAGTAGCGATTCAACATCTACTCCAAGGAAAACAGCGTCCGGAAACTCCAGTAAAAATTTGAGGGAGATCCAACGGTCGGATCAAAAGTTATGGCCCTTTCGAACCGGTACACCGGTCTCGAGCGACGAGACCTCCTCCTCACCGAGTAGCGATTCAACATCTATGCCAAGGAAAACAACGTCCGGAAACTCCCGTAAAAATTTGAGGGAGATCCAACGGTCGGATCAAAAGTTATGGCCCTTTCCAACCGGTACACTAGTCTCGAGCGACGAGACCTCGTCCTCACCGAGTGGCGATTCAACATCTACTCCAAGGAAAACAGCGTCCGGAAAACTCTTGTAAATATTTTAGGGAGATCCAACGGTCGGATCAAAAGTTATGGCCCTTTCGAACCGGTACACGGTCTCGACCGACGACACCTCCTCCTCACCGAGTGGGATTCAACATCTATGCCAAGGAAAACAGCGTCCAGAAACTCCTGTAAAAATTTGAGGAAGATCCAACGGTCGGATCGAAAGTTATGGCCCTTTCCAACCGGTACACTAGTCTCGAGCGACGAGACCTCCTCCTCACCGAGTAGCGATTCAACATCTACTCCAAGGAAAACAACGTCCGGAAACTCCCGTAAAAATTTGAGGAGATCCAACGGTCGGATCAAAAGTTATGGCCCTTTCCAACCGGTACACTAGTCTCGAGCGACGAGACCTCCTCCTCACCGAGTAGCGATTCAACATCTACTCCAAGGAAAACAGCGTCCGGAAACTCCAGTAAAAATTTGAGGGAGATCCAACGGTCGGATCAAAAGTTATGGCCCTTTCCAACCGGTACACTGGTCTCGAGCGACGAGACCTCCTCCTCACCGAGTAGCGATTCAACATCTACGCCAAGGAAAACAGCGTCCGGAAACTCCTGTAAAAATTTGAGGGAGATCCAACGGTCGGATCAAAAGTTATGGCCCTTTCTAACCGGTACACTAGTCTCGAGCGACGAGACCTCCTCCTCACCGAGTAGCGATTCAACATCTACTCCAAGGAAAAAACGTCCGGAAAACTCCTGTAAAATTTTAGGGAGATCCAACGGTCGGATCAAAAGTTATGGCCCTTTCGAACCGGTACACACCGGTCTCGACCGACGACACCTCCTCCTCACCGAGTGGGATTCAACATCTATGCCAAGGAAAACAACGTCCGTAAACTCCCGTAAAAATTTGAGGAAGATCCAACGGTCGGATCGAAAGTTATGGCCCTTTCCAACCGGTACACTAGTCTCGAGCGACGAGACCTCCTCCTCACCGAGTAGCGATTCAACATCTACGCCAAGGAAAACAATCGTCCGGAAACTCCCGTAAAAATTTGAGGGAGATCCAACGGTCGGATTAAAGGTTATAGCCCTTTCGAACCGGTACACTAGTCCCGAGCGACGAGACCTCCTCCTCATCGAGTAGCGATTCAACATCTACGCCAAGGAAAACAGCGTCCGGAAACTCCTGTAAAAATTTGAGGGAGATCCAACGGTCGGATCAAAAGTTATGGCCCTTTCGAACCGGTACACCGGTCTCGAGCGACGAGACCTCCTCCTCACCGAGTAGCGATTCAACATCTACGCCAAGGAAAACATCGTCGGGAAACTCCCGTAAAAATTTGAGGGAGATCCAACGGTCGGATCAAAAGTTATGGCCCTTTCCAACCGGTACACTCGGTCTCGAGCGACGAGACCTCCTCCTCACCGAGTAGCGATTCAACATCTACGCCAAGGAAAACAACGTCCGGGAAACTCCCGTAAAAATTTGAGGGAGATCCAACGGTCGGATCAAAAGTTATGGCCCTTTCCAACCGGTACACCGGTCTCGAGCGACGAGACCTCCTCCTCACCGAGTAGCGATTCAACATCTACGCCAAGGAAAACAAGCGTCCGAAACTCCCGTAAAATTTGAGGGAGATCCAACGGTCGGATCAAAAGTTATGGCCCTTTCTAACCGGTACACTAGTCTCGAGCGACGAGACCTCCTCCTCACCGAGTAGCGATTCAACATCTACTCCAAGGAAAACAACGTCCGGAAAACTCCCGTAAAAATTTGAGGGAGATCCAACGGTCGGATCAAAAGTTATGGCCCTTTCGAACCGGTACACTGGTCCCGAGCGACGAGACCTCCTCCTCATCGAGTAGCGATTCAACATCTATGCCAAGGAAAACAACGTCCAGAAACTCCTGTAAAAAATTGAGGGAGATCCAACGGTCGGATCAAAAGTTATGGTCCTTTCGAACCGGTACACTAGTCTCGAGCGACGAGACCTCCTCCTCACCGAGTAGCGATTCAACATCTACTCCAAGGAAAACAAGTCCGGAAAACTCCCGTAAAAATTTTAGGGAGATCCAACGGTCGGATCCAAAGTTATGGCCCTTTCGAACCGGTACACCGGTCTCGACCGACGAGACCTCCTCCTCACCGAGTAGGATTCAACATCTATGCCAAGGAAAACAACGTCCGTAAACTCCCGTAAAAATTTGAGGAAGATCCAACGGTCGGATCAAAAGTTATGGCCCTTTCTAACCGGTAC
This sequence comes from Populus x sibirica, assembly GCA_019202695.1. Taxonomy (NCBI): domain Eukaryota; kingdom Viridiplantae; phylum Streptophyta; class Magnoliopsida; order Malpighiales; family Salicaceae; genus Populus; species Populus x sibirica. The sequence goes on from JAGMVL010001842.1 coordinate 38,778, forward strand.
ACTAGTCTCGAGCGACGAGACCTCCTCCTCACCGAGTAGCGATTCAACATCTACTCCAAGGAAAAAACGTCCGAAAACTCCCGTAAAAATTTGAGGGAGATCCAACGGTCGGATCAAAAGTTATGGCCCTTTCAACCGGTACACTAGTCTCGAGCGACGAGACCTCCTCCTCACCGAGTAGCGATTCAACATCTACTCCAAGGAAAACATCGTCCGAAAACTCCCGTAAAAATTTGAGGGAGATCCAACGGTCGGATCAAAAGTTATGGCCCTTTCCAACCGGTACAAAGGGTCTCGAGCGACGAGACCTCCTCCTCACCGAGTAGCGATTCAACATCTACGCCAAGGAAAAAAAGCGTCCGGAAACTCCCGTAAAAATTTGAGGGAGATCCAACGGTCGGATCAAAAGTTATGGCCCTTTCAACCGGTACACTAGTCTCGAGCGACGAGACCTCCTCCTCACCGAGTAGCGATTCAACATCTACTCCAAGGAAAACAAACGTCCGGAAACTCTTGTAAAAATTTGAGGGAGATCCAACGGTCGGATCAAAAGTTATGGCCCTTTCGAACCGGTACACTGGTCTCGAGCGACGAGACCTCCTCCTCACCGAGTAGCGATTCAACATCTACGCCAAGGAAAACAACGTCCGTAAACTCCCGTAAAAATTTGAGGGAGATCCAACGGTCGGATCAAAAGTTATGGCCCTTTCGAACCGGTACACTAGTCTCGAGCGACGAGACCTCCTCCTCACCGAGTAGCGATTCAACATCTACTCCAAGGAAAACATCGTCCGGAAACTCCCGTAAAAATTTGAGGGAGATCCAACGGTCGGATCAAAAGTTATGGCCCTTTCGAACCGGTACACTAGTCTCGAGCGACGAGACCTCCTCCTCACCGAGTAGCGATTCAACATCTACGCCAAGAAAAAAAAACGTCCGGGAAACTCCCGTAAAAATTTGAGGGAGATCCAACGGTCGGATCAAAAGTTATGGCCCTTTCCAACCGGTACACTAGTCTCGAGCGACGAGACCTCCTCCTCACCGAGTAGCGATTCAACATCTACGCCAAGGAAAACAATCGTCCGGAAAACTCCCGTAAAAATTTGAGGGAGATCCAACGGTCGGATCAAAAGTTATGGCCCTTTCCAACCGGTACACGGTCTCGAGCGACGAGACCTCCTCCTCACCGAGTAGCGATTCAACATCTACGCCAAGGAAAACAACGTCCGGAAACTCCCCGTAAAAATTTGAGGGAGATCCAACGGTCGGATCAAAAGTTATGGCCCTTTCCAACCGGTACACTGGTCTCGAGCGACGAGACCTCCTCCTCCACCGAGTAGCGATTCAACATCTACGCCAAGGAAAACAACGATCCGGAAACTCCCGTAAAATTTGAGGGAGATCCAACGGTCGGATCAAAAGTTATGGCCCTTTCTAACCGGTACACTAGTCTCGAGCGACGAGACCTCCTCCTCACCGAGTAGCGATTCAACATCTACTCCAAGGAAAACAACGTCGGAAAACTCCCGTAAAAATTTTAGGGAGATCCAACGGTCGGATCCAAAGTTATGGCCCTTTCGAACCGGTACACTCGGTCTCGACCGACGACACCTCCTCCTCACCGAGTAGGGATTCAACATCTATGCCAAGGAAAACAACGTCCGTAAACTCCCGTAAAAATTTGAGGGAGATCCAACGGTCGGATCAAAAGTTATGGCCCTTTCCAACCGGTACACTAGTCTCGAGCGACGAGACCTCCTCCTCACCGAGTAGCGATTCAACATCTACTCCAAGGAAAACAAGTCCGGGAAAACTCCCTTGTAAAAATTTGAGGGAGATCCAACGGCCGGATCAAAAGTTATGGCCCTTTCCGAACCGGTACACTGGTCTCGAGCGACGAGACCTCCTCCTCACCGAGTAGGGATTCAACATCTACGCCAAGGAAAACAACGTCCGAAACTCCCGTAAAAATTTGAGGGAGATCCAACGGTCGGATCAAAAGTTATGGCCCTTTCTAACCGGTACACTAGTCTCGAGCGACGAGACCTCCTCCTCACCGAGTAGCGATTCAACATCTACTCCAAGGAAAACACGCGTCGGAAAACTCCCGTAAAAATTTTAGGGAGATCCAACGGTCGGATCCAAAGTTATGGCCCTTTCGAACCGGTACACTGGTCTCGACCGACGACACCTCCTCCTCACCGAGTGGGATTCAACATCTATGCCAAGGAAAACAACGTCCGTAAACTCCCGTAAAAATTTGAGGAAGATCCAACGGTCGGATCGAAAGTTATGGCCCTTTCCAACCGGAACACTAGTCTCGAGCGACGAGACCTCCTCCTCACCGAGTAGCGATTCAACATCTACTCCAAGGAAAAACGTCCGGAAACTCCCGTAAAAATTTGAGGGAGATCCAACGGTCGGATCAAAAGTTATGGCCCTTTCGAACCGGTACACCGGTCCCGAGCGACGAGACCTCCTCCTCACCGAGTAGCGATTCAACATCTACTGCCAAGGAAAACAAAGCGTCCGGAAACTCCTGTAAAAAATTGAGGGAGATCCAACGGTTGGATCAAAAGTTATGGCCCTTTCCAACTGGTACACTAGTCTCGAGCGACGAGACCTCGTCCTCACCGAGTGGCGATTCAACATCTACTCCAAGGAAAAACAGCGTCCGAAAACTCTTGTAAATATTTTAGGGAGATCCAACGGTCGGATCGAAAGTTATGGCCCTTTCCAACCGGTACACCGGTCTCGACCGACGACACCTCCTCCTCACCGAGTGGGATTCAACATCTATGCCAAGGAAAACAACGTCCGAAACTCCTGTAAAATTTGAGGAAGATCCAACGGTCGGATCGAAAGTTATGGCCCTTTCCAACCGGTACACTAGTCCCGAGCGACGAGACCTCCTCCTCATCGAGTAGCGATTCAACATCTACGCCAAGGAAAACAACGTCCAGAAACTCCCGTAAAAATTTGAGGGAGATCCAACGGTCGGATCAAAAGTTATGGCCCTTTCCAACCGGTACACTAGTCTCGAGCGACGAGACCTCCTCCTCACCGAGTGGCGATTCAACATCTACTCCAAGGAAAACACAGCGTCCGGAAACTCCCTTAAAAATTTGAGGGAGATCCAACGGTCGGATCAAAAGTTATGGCCCTTTCGAACCGGTACACCGGTCTCGAGCGACGAGACCTCCTCCTCACCGAGTAGCGATTCAACATCTACGCCAAGGAAAACAACGGCGTCCGGAAACTCCTATAAAATTTGAGGGAGATCCAACGGTCGGATCAAAAGTTATGGCCCTTTCTAACCGGTACACTAGTCTCGAGCGACGAGACCTCCTCACCGAGTAGCGATTCAACATATACTCCAAAGAAAACATCATTGGGAAACTCCTGTAAAAATTTGAGGGAGATCCAACGGTCGGATCAAAAGTTATGGCCCTTTCGAACCGGTACACTAGTCTCGAGCGACGAGACCTCCTCCTCACCGAGTAGCTATTCAACATCTACTCCAAGGAAAACAACGTCCGGAAAACTCCCGTAAAAATTTGAGGGAGATCCAACGGTCAGATCAAAAGTTATGGCCCATTCCAACCGGTACACTGGTCTCGAGCGACGAGACCTCCTCCTCCCCGAGTAGCGATTCAACATCTACGCCAAGGAAAACAACGTCCGGAAACTCCTGTAAAAATTTGAGGGAGGTCCAACGGTCGGATCAAAAGTTATGGCCCTTTCTAACCGGTACACTAGTCTCGAGCGACGAGACCTCCTCCTCACCGAGTAGCGATTCAACATCTACTCCAAGGAAAACATCGTCGGGAAACTCCCGTAAAAATTTGAGGGAGATCCAACGGTCGGATCAAAAGTTATGGCCCTTTCAAACCGGTACACTGGTCTCGAGCGACGAGACCTCCTCCTCACCGAGTAGCGATTCAACATATACTCCAAAGAAACAACAGTCCGGAAACTCCCGTAAAAATTTGAGGGAGATCCAACGGTCGGATCAAAAGTTATGGCCCTTTCTAACCGGTACACTAGTCTCGAGCGACGAGACCTCCTCCTCACCGAGTAGCGATTCAACATCTACTCCAAGGAAAACAACGTCGTCGGAAACTCCTGTAAAAATTTGAGGGAGATCCAACGGCCGGATCAAAAGTTATGGCCCTTTCGAACCGGTACACTCGTCTCGAGCGACGAGACCTCCTCCTCACCGAGTAGCGATTCAACATCTACTCCAAGGAAAACAACGTCCGGAAAACTCCCGTAAAAATTTGAGGGAGATCCAACGGTCGGATCAAAGTTATGGCCCTTTCGAACCGGTACACTAGTCTCGAGCGACGAGACCTCCTCCTCACCGAGTAGCGATTCAACATCTACTCCAAGGAAAAAAACGTCCGGAAACTCCCCGTAAAAATTTTAGGGAGATCCAACGGTCGGATCAAAAGTTATGGCCCTTTCGAAATGATACACTAGTCTCGAGTGACGAGACCTCCGACCTCACCGAGTAGCGATTCAACATCTACGCCAAGGAAAACAACGTCCGAAACTCCCGTAAAAATTTGAGGAAGATCCAACGGTCGGATCAAAAGTTATGGCCCTTTCCAACCGGTACACTGGTCTCGAGCGACGAGACCTCCTCCTCACCGAGTAGCGATTCAACATCTACTCCAAGGAAAACAACGTCCGGAAAACTCCCTGTAAAATTTGAGGGAGATCCAACGGTCGGATCAAAAGTTATGGCCCTTTCGAACCGGTACACACCGGTCTCGAGCGACGACACCTCCTCCTCACCGAGTAGGGATTCAACATCTATGCCAAGGAAAACAACGTCCCGAAACTCCCGTAAAAATTTGAGGAAGATCCAACGGTCGGATCGAAAGTTATGGCCCTTTCCAACCGGTACACTAGTCTCGAGCGACGAGACCTCGTCCTCACCGAGTGGCGATTCAACATCTACTCCAAGGAAAACAACGTCCGGAAACTCCCCGTAAAATTTGAGGGAGATCCAACGGTCGGATCAAAAGTTATGGCCCTTTCGAACCGGTACACGGGTCTCGAGCGACGAGACCTCCTCCTCACCGAGTAGCGATTCAACATCTACTCCAAGGAAAACATCATCCGGAAACTCCTGTAAAAATTTGAGGGAGATCCAACGGTCGGATCAAAAGTTATGGCCCTTTCTAACCGGTACACTGGTCTCGAGCGACGAGACCTCCTCCTCACCGAGTAGCGATTCAACATATACTCCAAAGAAAACATCATCGGGAAACTCCCGTAAAAATTTGAGGGAGATCCAACGGTCGGATCAAAAGTTATGGCCCTTTCGAACCGGTACACTAGTCTCGAGCGACGAGACCTCCTCCTCACCGAGTAGCGATTCAACATCTACTCCAAGGAAAACAACGTCCGGAAAACTCCCGTAAAAATTTTAGGGAGATCCAACGGTCGGATCCAAAGTTATGGCCCTTTCGAACCGGTACACTCGGTCTCGAGCGACGAGACCTCCTCCTCACCGAGTAGGGATTCAACATCTATGCCAAGGAAAACAACGTCCGGAAACTCCCCGTAAAAATTTGAGGAAGATCCAACGGTCGGATCAAAAGTTATGGCCCTTTCGAACCGGTACACTGGTCTCGAGCGACGAGACCTCCTCCTCACCGAGTAGCGATTCAACATCTACTCCAAGGAAAACATCGTCGGGAAACTCCCGTAAAAAATTGAGGGAGATCCAACGGTCGGATCAAAAGTTATGGCCCTTTCGAACCGGGACACCAGTCTCGAGCGACGAGACCTCCTCCTCACCGAGTAGCGATTCAACATCTACTCCAAGGAAAACAACGTCCGGAAACTCCCGTAAAAATTTGAGGGTGATCCAACGGTCGGATCAAAAGTTATGGCCCTTTCCAACCGGTACACCGGTCTCGAGCGAGGAGACCTCCACCTCACCAAGTAGCGATTCAACATCTACTCCAAGGAAAACATCATCCGGAAACTCCCGTAAAAATTTGAGGGAGATCCAACGGTCGGATCAAAAGTTATGGCCCTTTCTAACCGGTACACTAGTCTCGAGCGACGAGACCTCCTCCTCACCGAGTAGCGATTCAACATCTACTCCAAGGAAAACATCATCGGGAAACTCCCCGTAAAAAATTTGAGGGAGATCCAACGGTCGGATCAAAAGTTATGGCCCTTTCAACCGGTACACCGGTCTCGAGCGACGAGACCTCCTCCTCACCGAGTAGCGATTCAACATCTACGCCAAGGAAAAACAAGTCCGAAACTCCCGTAAAAATTTGAGGGAGATCCAACGGTCGGATCAAAAGTTATGGCCCTTTCCAACCGGTACACTAGTCTCGAGCGACGAGACCTCCTCCTCACCGAGTAGCGATTCAACATCTACTCCAAGGAAAACAACGTCCGAGAAACTCCCTGTAAAAATTGAGGGAGATCCAACGGTCGGATCAAAAGTTATGGCCCTTTCGAACCGGTACACTAGTCTCGAGCGACGAGACCTCCTCCTCACCGAGTAGCGATTCAACATCTACGCCAAGGAAAACAAACGTCCGGAAACTCCCGTAAAAATTTGAGGGAGATCCAACGGCCGGATCAAAAGTTATGGCCCTTTCCAACCGGTACACCGGTCTCGAGCGACGAGACCTCCTCCTCACCGAGTAGCGATTCAACATCTATGCCAAGGAAAACAACGTCCGAAAACTCCCGTAAAAATTTGAGGGAGATCCAACTGGTCGGATCAAAAGTTATGGCCCTTTCGAACCGGTACACTGGTCTCGAGCGACGAGACCTCCTCCTCACCGAGTAGCGATTCAACATCTACGCCAAGGAAAACAACAGGTCCGAAACTCCCGTAAAAATTTGAGGGAGATCCAACGGTCGGATCAAAAGTTATGGCCCTTTCGAACCGGTACACCGGTCTCGAGCGACGAGACCTCCTCCTCACCGAGTAGCGATTCAACATCTACGCCAAGGAAAACAACGTCGGAAACTCCCGTAAAATTTGAGGGAGATCCAACGGTCGGATCAAAAGTTATGGCCCTTTCCAACGGTACACTAGTCTCGAGCGACGAGACCTCCTCCTCACCGAGTAGCGATTCAACATCTACTCCAAGGAAAACAACGTCCGGAAACTCCCGTAAAAATTTAAGGGAGATCCAACGGCCGGATCAAAAGTTATGGCCCTTTCCAACCGGTACACTGGTCTCGAGCGACGAGACCTCCTCCTCACCGAGTAGCGATTCAACATCTACGCCAAGGAAAACAAAGTCCGGAAACTCCCCGTAAATATTTGAGGGAGATCCAACGGTCGGATCAAAAGTTATGGCCCTTTCTAACCGGTACACTAGTCTCGAGCGACGAGACCTCCTCCTCACCGAGTAGCGATTCAACATCTACTCCAAGGAAAACATGTCCGGAAACTCCCGTAAAAATTTGAGGGAGATCCAACGGTCGGATCAAAAGTTATGGCCCTTTCGAACCGGACACTAGTCTCGAGCGACGAGACCTCCTCCTCACCGAGTAGCGATTCAACATCTACTCCAAGGAAAAAACATCGTCCGGAAACTCCCCGTAAAAATTTGAGGGAGATCCAACGGTCGGATCAAAAGTTATGGCCCCTTTCAACCGGTACAAACGGGTCTCGAGCGACGAGACCTCCTCCTCACCGAGTAGCGATTCAACATCTACGCCAAGGAAAACAATCGTCCGAAACTCCCGTAAAAATTTGAGGGAGATCCAACGGCCGGATCAAAAGTTATGGCCCTTTCTAACCGGTACACTAGTCTCGAGCGACGAGACCTCCTCCTCACCGAGTAGCGATTCAACATCTACTCCAAGGAAAAACAGCCCGGAAACTCCCGTAAAATTTTAGGGAGATCCAACTACGGATCAAAAGTTATGGCCCTTTCGAACCGGTACACGGTCTCGAGCGACGAGACCTCCTCCTCACCGAGTAGCGATTCAACATCTACGCCAAGGAAAACAAAGATCCGGAAACTCCCGTAAAATTTGAGGGAGATCCAACGGCCGATCAAAAGTTATGGCCCTTTCCAACCGGTACACCGGTCTCGAGCGACGAGACCTCCTCCTCACCGAGTAGCGATTCAACATCTACTCCAAGGAAAACATCGTCCGGAAACTCCCGTAAAAATTTGAGGAGATCCAACGGTCGGATCAAAAGTTATGGCCCTTTCGAACCGGTACACTAGTCTCGAGCGACGAGACCCCTCCTCACCGAGTAGCGATTCAACATCTACGCCAAGGAAAACAACGTCCGGAAACTCCCGTAAAAATTTGAGGGAGATCCAACGGTCGGATCAAAAGTTATGGCCCTTTCCAACCGGTACACTCGGTCTCGAGCGACGAGACCTCCTCCTCACCGAGTAGCGATTCAACATCTACGCCAAGGAAAACAACGTCCGGAAACTCCCGTAAAAATTTGAGGGAGATCCAACGGTCGGATCAAAAGTTATGGCCCTTTCCAACCGGTACACTGGTCTCGAGCGACGAGACCTCCTCCTCACCGAGTAGCGATTCAACATCTACTCCAAGGAAAACATCGTCCGGAAACTCCCCGTAAAAATTTGAGGGAGATCCAACGGTCGGATCAAAAGTTATGGCCCTTTCCAACCGGTACACTCGGTCTCGAGCGACGAGACCTCCTCCTCACCGAGTAGCGATTCAACATCTACGCCAAGGAAAACAGCGTCCGAAACTCCCGTAAAAATTTGAGGGAGATCCAACGGCCGGATCAAAAGTTATGGCCCTTTCGAACCGGTACACTGGTCTCGAGCGACGAGACCTCCTCCTCACCGAGTAGCGATTCAACATCTACTCCAAGGAAAACATCATCGGAAACTCCCGTAAAAATTTGAGGGAGATCCAACGGTCGGATCAAAAGTTATGGCCCTTTCGAACCGGTACACTAGTCTCGAGCGACGAGACCTCCTCCTCACCGAGTAGCGATTCAACATCTACGCCAAGGAAAACAACGTCCGGAAACTCCGTAAAAATTTGAGGGAGATCCAACGGTCGGATCAAAAGTTATGGCCCTTTCGAACCGGTACACTAGTCTCGAGCGACGAGACCTCCTCCTCACCGAGTAGCGATTCAACATCTACGCCAAGGAAAACAACAGTCCGGAAACTCCCGTAAAAATTTGAGGGAGATCCAACGGTCGGATCAAAAGTTATGGCCCTTTCAACCGGTACAACTCGGTCTCGAGCGACGAGACCTCCTCCTCACCGAGTAGCGATTCAACATCTACGCCAAGGAAAACATCGTCCGGAAACTCCCGTAAAAATTTGAGGGAGATCCAACGGTCGGATCAAAAGTTATGGCCCTTTCGAACCGGTACACCGGTCTCGAGCGACGAGACCTCCTCCTCACCGAGTAGCGATTCAACATCTACGCCAAGGAAAACATCGTCGGAAACTCCCGTAAAAATTTGAGGGAGATCCAACGGCCGATCAAAAGTTATGGCCCTTTCGAACCGGTACTCGAGTCTCGAGCGACGAGACCTCCTCCTCACCGAGTAGCGATTCAACATCTACTCCAAGGAAAACATCGTCCGGAAACTCCCGTAAAAATTTGAGGGAGATCCAACGGTCGGATCAAAAGTTATGGCCCTTTCGAACCGGTACACTAGTCTCGAGCGACGAGACCTCCTCCTCACCGAGTAGCGATTCAACATCTACGCCAAGGAAAACAACGTCCGGAAACTCCCGTAAAAATTTGAGGGAGATCCAACGGTCGGATCAAAAGTTATGGCCCTTTCCAACCGGTACACTAGTCTCGAGCGACGAGACCTCCTCCTCACCGAGTAGCGATTCAACATCTACTCCAAGGAAAACATCGTCCGGAAACTCCCGTAAAAATTTGAGGGAGATCCAACGGTCGGATCAAAAGTTATGGCCCTTTCGAACCGGTACACCGGTCTCGAGCGACGAGACCTCCTCCTCACCGAGTAGCGATTCAACATCTACGCCAAGGAAAACAATCGTCCGGAAACTCCCGTAAAAATTTGAAGGAGATCCAACTGCCGGATCAAAAGTTATGGCCCTTTCGAACCGGTACTCTGGTCTCGAGCGACGAGACCTCCTCCTCACCGAGTAGCGATTCAACATCTACTCCAAGGAAAACAACGTCCGGAAACTCCTGTAAAAATTTGAGGGAGATCCAACGGTCGGATCAAAAGTTATGGCCCTTTCGAACCGGTACTCGGTCTCGAGCGACGAGACCTCCTCCTCACCGAGTAGCGATTCAACATCTACTCCAAGGAAAACAAGCGTCCGGAAACTCCGTAAAATTTGAGGGAGATCCAACGGTCGGATCAAAAGTTATGGCCCTTTCCAACCGGTACACTAGTCTCGAGCGACGAGACCTCCTCCTCACCGAGTAGCGATTCAACATCTACGCCAAGGAAAACAACGCGTCCGGAAACTCCTGTAAAATTTGAGGGAGATCCAATGGTCGGATCAAAAGTTATGGCCCTTTCGAACCGGTACACTGGTCTCGAGCGACGAGACCTCCTCCTCACCGAGTAGCGATTCAACATCTACTCCAAGGAAAACAGCGTCCGGAAACTCCCGTAAAAATTTGAGGGAGATCCAACGGTCGGATCAAAAGTTATGGCCCTTTCCAACCGGACACTGGTCTCGAGCGACGAGACCTCCTCCTCACCGAGTAGCGATACAACATCTACTCCAAGGAAAACATCGTCCGGAAACTCCTGTAAAAATTTGAGGGAGATCCAACGGTCGGATCAAAAGTTATGGCCCTTTCCAACCGGTACACTGGTCTCGAGCGACGAGACCTCCTCCTCACCGAGTAGCGATTCAACATCTACGCCAAGGAAAACATCGTCCGAAACTCCTTGTAAAAATTTGAGGGAGATCCAACGGTCGGATCAAAAGTTATGGCCCTTTCCAACCGGTACACTAGTCTCGAGCGACGAGACCTCCTCCTCACCGAGTAGCGATTCAACATCTACTCCAAGGAAAACATCGTCCCGAAACTCCCGTTAAAAATTTGAGGGAGATCCAACGGTCGGATCAAAAGTTATGGCCCTTTCGAACCGGTACACTAGTCTTGAGCGACGAGACCTCCTCCTCACCGAGTAGCGATTCAACATCTACTCCAAGGAAAACAACGTCCGGAAACTCCCGTAAAAATTTGAGGGAGATCCAACGGTCGGATCAAAAGTTATGGCCCTTTCGAACCGGTACACGGTCTCGAGCGACGAGACCTCCTCCTCACCGAGTAGCGATTCAACATCTACTCCAAGGAAAACATCGTCCGGAAACTCCGTAAAAATTTGAGGGAGATCCAACGGTCGGATCAAAAGTTATGGCCCTTTCGAACCGGTACACTAGTCTCGAGCGACGAGACCTCCTCCTCACCGAGTAGCGATTCAACATCTACGCCAAGGAAAACAATTCCGGAAACTCCCGTAAAAATTTGAGGGAGATCCAACGGCCGGATCAAAAGTTATGGCCCTTTCGAACCGGTACACGGTCTCGAGCGACGAGACCTCCTCCTCACCGAGTAGCGATTCAACATCTACTCCAAGGAAAACAACGTCCGGAAACTCCCGTAAAAATTTGAGGGAGATCCAACGGTCGGATCAAAAGTTATGGCCCTTTCGAACGGTACACTAGTCTCGAGCGACGAGACCTCCTCCTCACCGAGTAGCGATTCAACATCTACTCCAAGGAAAACACGTCCGGAAACTCCCGTAAAAATTTGAGGGAGATCCAACTCGGATCAAAAGTTATAGCCCTTTCCAACCGGTACACTAGTCTCGAGCGACGAGACCTCCTCCTCACCGAGTAGCGATTCAACATCTACGCCAAGGAAAACAAAGTCCGGAAACTCCCGTAAAAATTTGAGGGAGATCCAACGGTCGGATCAAAAGTTATGGCCCTTTCGAACCGGTACACTGGTCTCGAGCGACGAGACCTCCTCCTCACCGAGTAGCGATTCAACATCTACTCCAAGGAAAACAACGTCCGGAAACTCCCGTGTAAAATTTGAGGGAGATCCAACGGTCGGATCAAAAGTTATGGCCCTTCGAACCGGTACACCGGTCTCGAACGACGAGACCTCCTCCTCACCGAGTAGCGATTCAACATCTACTCCAAGGAAAACATCGCTCCGAAACTCCCGTAAAAAATTGAGGGAGATCCAACGGTCGGATCAAAAGTTATGGCCCTTTCGAACCGGTACACGGTCTCGAGCGACGAGACCTCCTCCTCACCGAGTAGCGATTCAACATCTACTCCAAGGAAAAAAAGTCCGGAAACTCCCGTAAAATTTGAGGGAGATCCAACGGTCGGATCAAAAGTTATGGCCCTTTCGAACCGGTACACTAGTCTCGAGCGACGAGACCTCCTCCTCACCGAGTAGCGATTCAACATCTACTCCAAGGAAAACAGGGTCCGGAAACTCCGTAAAAATTTGAGGGAGATCCAACGGTCGGATCAAAAGTTATGGCCCTTTCAACCGGTACACTAGTCTCGAGCGACGAGACCTCCTCCTCACCGAGTAGCGATTCAACATCTACTCCAAGGAAAACATCGTCGGAAACTCCTGTAAAAACTTGAGGGAGATCCAACTGGCCGGATCAAAAGTTATGGCCCTTTCCAACCGGTACACTTGTCTCGAGCGACGAGACCTCCTCCTCACCGAGTAGCGATTCAACATCTACTCCAAGGAAAACAACGTCCGGAAACTCCAGTAAAATTTGAGGGAGATCCAACGGTCGGATCAAAAGTTATGGCCCTTTCGAACCGGTACACCGGTCTCGAGCGACGAGACCTCCTCCTCACCGAGTAGCGATTCAACATCTACTCCAAGGAAAACAACGTCCGGAAACTCCCGTAAAAATTTGAGGGAGATCCAACGGTCGGATCAAAAGTTATGGCCCTTTCCAACCGGTACACGGTCTCGAGCGACGAGACCTCCTCCTCACCGAGTAGCGATTCAACATCTACTCCAAGGAAAACATCGTCGGAAACTCCCCGTAAAAATTTGAGGGAGATCCAACGGTCGGATCAAAAGTTATGGCCCTTTCGAACCGGTACACCGGTCTCGAGCGACGAGACCTCCTCCTCACCGAGTAGCGATTCAACATCTACTCCAAGGAAAACATCATCTGGAAACTCCCGTAAAAATTTGAGGGAGATCCAACGGTCGGATCAAAAGTTATGGCCCTTTCGAACGGTCCACTGGTCTCGAGCGACGAGACCTCCTCCTCACCGAGTAGCGATTCAACATCTACTCCAAGGAAAACAAACGTCCGGAAACTCTTGTAAAATTTAAGGGAGATCCAACGGCCGGATCAAAAGTTATGGCCCTTTCCAACCGGTACACCGGTCTCGAGCGACGAGACCTCCTCCTCACCGAGTAGCGATTCAACATCTACTCCAAGGAAAACATCGTCACGAAACTCCCGTAAAAAATTGAGGGAGATCCAACGGTCGGATCAAAAGTTATGGCCCTTTCGAACCGGTACACCGGTCTCGAGCGACGAGACCTCCTCCTCACCGAGTAGCGATTCAACATCTACGCCAAGGAAAACATCGTCCGGAAACTCCCGTAAAAATTTGAGGGAGATCCAACGGTCGGATCAAAAGTTATGGCCCTTTCCAACCGGTACACTGGTCTCGAGCGACGAGACCTCCTCCTCACCGAGTAGCGATTCAACATCTACTCCAAGGAAAACATCGTCCGGAAACTCCCGTAAAAATTTGAGGGAGATCCAACGGCCGGATCAAAAGTTATGGCCCTTTCAACCGGCACACCGGTCTCGAGCGACGTGACGACCTCCTCCTCACCGAGTAGCGATTCAACATCTACTCCAAGGAAAACAACGTCCGGAAACTCCCGTAAAATTTGAGGGAGATCCAACTGTCGGATCAAAAGTTATGGCCCTTTCCAAACGGTACACTAGTCTCGAGCGACGAGACCTCCTCCTCACCGAGTAGCGATTCAACATCTACTCCAAGGAAAACACCGTCCGAAACTCCCGTAAAATTTGAGGGAGATCCAACAGCCGGATCAAAAGTTATGGCCCTTTCGAACCGGTACACGGTCTCGAGCGACGAGACCTCCTCCTCACCGAGTAGCGATTCAACATCTACGCCAAGGAAAACAACGCCGTCCGGAAACCCCGTAAAAATTTGAGGGAGATCCAACGGCCGGATCAAAAGTTATGGCCCATTCCAACCGGTACACTCGGTCTCGAGCGACGAGACCTCCTCCTCACCGAGTAGCGATTCAACATCTACTCAAAGGAAAACAACGTCCGGAAAACTCACCGTAAAAATTTGAGGGAGATCCAACGGCCGGATCAAAAGTTATGGCCCTTTCCAACCGGTACACTGGTCTCGAGCGACGAGACCTCCTCCTCACCGAGTAGCGATTCAACATCTACTCCAAGGAAAACATCGTCCGGAAACTCCCGTAAAAATTTGAGGGAGATCCAACGGCCGATAAAAAGTTATGGCCCTTTCGAACCGGTACACTGTCTCGAGCGACGAGACCTCCTCCTCAACGAGTAGCGATTCAACATCTACTCCAAGGAAAACATCGTCGGAAACTCCTCGTAAAAATTTGAGGGAGATCCAACGGTCGGATCAAAAGTTATGGCCCTTTCGAACCGGTACACTAGTCTCGAGCGAGGAGACCTCCTCCTCACCGAGTAGCGATTCAACATCTACTCCAACGAAAACAGCGTCCGGAAAACAACTGTAAAAATTTAAGGGAGATCCAACGGTCGGATCAAAAGTTATGGCCCTTTGAAACCGGTACACTGGTCTCGAGCGACGAGACCTCCTCCTCCTCACCAAGTAGCGATTCAACATCTACTCCAAGGAAAACATCGTCCGGAAACTCCCCGTAAAAAGATTTGAGGGAGATCCAACGGCCGGATAAAAAGTTATGGCCCTTTCGAACCGGTACACCGGTCTCGAGCGACGAGACCTCCTTCTCACCAAGTAGCGATTCAACATCTACTCCAAGGAAAACATCGTCGGAAACTCCCCTAAAATTTGAGGGAGATCCAACGGTCGGATCAAAAGTTATGGCCCTTTCGAACCGGTACACCGGTCTCGAGCGACGAGACCTCCTCCTCACCGAGTAGCGATTCAACATCTACGCCAAGGAAAACATCGTCCGGAAACTCCCGTAAAAATTTGAGGGAGATCCAACGGTCGGATCAAAAGTTATGGCCCTTTCCAACCGGTACACTCGGTCTCGAGCGACGAGACCTCCTCCTCAACGAGTAGCGATTCAACATCTACTCCAAGGAAAACATCGTCCGGAAACTCCCGTAAAAATTTGAGGGAGATCCAACGGTCGGATACAAAAGTTATGGCCCTTTCGAACCGGTACACTAGAGTCTTGACCGACGACACCTCCTCCTCACCGAGTAGCGATTCAACATCTACTCCAAGGAAAACAGCGTCCGGAAACTCCAGTAAAAAATTGAGGGAGATCCAACGGTCGGATCAAAAGTTATGGCCCTTTCCAACCGGTACACCGGTCTCGAGCGACGAGAGCTCCTCCTCACCGAGTAGCGATTCAACATCTACTCCAAGGAAAACAGCGTCTGGAAACAACCGTAAAATTTGAGGGAGATCCAACGGTCGGATCAAAAGTTATGGCCCTTTCCAACCGGAACACTAGTCTCGAGCGACGAGACCTCCTCCTCACCAAGTAGCGATTCAACATCTACTCCAAGGAAAACATCGTCGGAAACACCCGTAAAAATTTGAGGGAGATCCAACGGTCGGATAAAAAGTTATGGCCCTTTCGAACCGGTACACGGTCTCGAGCGACGAGACCTCCTCCTTAACAAGTAGCGATTCAACATCTACTACAAGGAAAACATCGTCGGAAACTCCTCGTAAAAAGTTGAGGGAGATCCAACGGTCGGATCAAAAGTTATGGCCCTTTCGAAACGGTACACCTAGTCTCGAGCGAGGAGACCTCCTCCTCACCGAGTAGCGATTCAACATCTACTCCAAGGAAAACAGCGTCCGGAAAACTCCCGTAAAAATTTTAGGGAGATCCAACGGTCGGATCAAAAGTTATGGCCCTTTGAAACCGGTCCACCTGGTCTCGAGCGACGAGACCTCCTTCCTCAACAAGTAGCGATTCAACATCTACTCCAAGGAAAACATCGTCGGGAAACTCCTGTAAAAAGATGAGGGAGATCCAACGGTCGGATAAAAAGTTATGGCCCTTTCGAACCGGTACACTGGTCTCGAGCGACGAGACCTCCTCCTCACCGAGTAGCGATTCAACATCTACTCCAACGAAAACATCGTCGGAAACTCCTCGTAAAAGTTGAGGGAGATCCAACGGCCGGATCAAAAGTTATGGCCCTTTCGAACGGTACACCGGTCTCGAGCGACGAGACCTCCTCCTCACCGAGTCGCGATACAACATCTACGCCAAGGAAAACAGCGTCCGGAAACTCCCCGTAAAAATTTGAGGGAGATCCAACGGCCGGATCAAAAGTTATGGCCCTTTCCAACCGGTACACTGGTCTCGAGCGACGAGACCTCTTCCTCAACGAGTAGCGATTCAACATCTACTCCAAGGAAAAGATCGTCGGAAACTCCCGTAAAAAGTTGAGGGAGATCCAACGGTCGGATCAAAAGTTATGGCCCTTTCGAACCGGTACACTAGTCTTGAGCGACGACACCTCCTCCTCACCAAGTGGCGATTCAACATCTACTCCAAGGAAAACAACGTCCGGAAAACTCCCGTAAAAATTGAGGGAGATCCAACGGTCGGATCAAAAGTTATGGCCCTTTCCAAACGGTACACCGGTCTCGAGCGACGAGACCTCCTCCTCATCGAGTAGCGATTCAACATCTACTCCAAGGAAAACAGCGTCCGGAAAACAACTGTAAAAATTTGAGGGAGATCCAACGGTCGGATCAAATGTTATGGCCCTTTCCAACCGGAACACTAGTCTCGAGCGACGAGACCTCTTCCTCAACAAGTAGCGATTCAACATCTACTCCAAGGAAAACATCGTCGGGAAACTCCTGTAAAAGATGAGGGAGATCCAACGGTCGGATCAAAAGTTATGGCCCTTTCGAACCGGTACATCGGTCTCGAGCGACGAGACCTTCTTCCTCAACGAGTAGCGATTCAACATCTACTCCAAGGAAAACATCGTCTGGAAACTCCTCTAAAAAGTTGAGGGAGATCCAACGGTCGGATCAAAAGTTATGGCCCTTTCGAAACGGTACACTAGTCTCGAGCGAGGAGACCTCCTCCGCACCGAGTAGCGATTCAACATCTACTCCAAGGAAAACAGCGTCCGGAAAACTCCTGTAAAGATTTTACGGAGATCCAACGGTCGGATCCAAAGTTATGGCCCTTTGAAAGCGGTCCACTGGTCTCGAGCGACGAGACCTCTTCCTCAACAAGTAGCGATGCAACATCTACTCGAAGGAAAACATCGTCGGGAAACTCCTGTAAAAAGATGAGGGAGATCCAACGGTCGGATAAAAAGTTATGGCCCTTTCGAACCGGTACACTGGTCTCGAGCGACGAGACCTCTTCCTTAACAAGTAGCGATTCAACATCTACTCCAACGAAAACATCGTCGGGAAACTCCTCTAAAAAGTTGAGGGAGATCCAACGGTCGGATCAAAAGTTATGGCCCTTTCGAAACGGTACACTGGTCTCGAGCGACGAGACCACCTCCTCACCGAGTCGCGATACAACATCTACGCCAAGGAAAACAGCGTCCGAAACTCCTGTAAAAAATTTGAGGGAGATCCAACGGTCGGATCAAAAGTTATGGCCCTTTCCAACCGGTACACTGGTCTCGAGCGACGAGACCTCTTCCTCAACGAGTAGCGATTCAACATCTACTCCAAGGAAAAGATCGTCGGGAAACTCCTGTAAAAAGATGAGGGAGATCCAACGGTCGGATACAAAGTTATGGCCCTTTCGAACCGGTACACTAGTCTTGAGCGACGACACCTCATCCTCACCGAGTGGCGATTCAAAATCTACTCCAAGGAAAACAGCGTCCGGAAAACTCCTGTAAAAAATTGAGGGAGATCCAACGGTCGGATCATAAGTTATCGCTCTTTCCAAACGGTACACTGGTCTCGAGCGACGAGACCTCTTCCTCAACGAGTAGCGATTCAGCATCTACTCCAAGGAAAACATCGTCAGGAAACTCCCGTAAAAAATTCATGGTGATCCAACGGTCGGATCAAAGGTTATAGCCCTTTCAAACCGGTACACTCGGTCTCGAGCGACGAGACCTCTTCCTCAACCGAGTAGCGATTCAACATCTACTCCAAGGAAAACATCGTTAGGAAACTGCAGTAAAAAATTCATGGTGATCCAACGGTCGGATCAAAGGTTATAGCCCTTTCAAACCTGTACACTGGTCTCGAGCGACGAGACCTCTTCCTCAACAAGTAGCGATTCAGCATCTACTCCAAGGAAAACATCGTCAGGAAACTCCCGTAAAAAATTCATGGTGATCCAACTGGTCGGATCGAAAGTTATAGCCCTTTCAAACCTGTACACTGGTCTCGAGCGACGAGACCTCTTCCTCAACGAGTAGCGATTCAACATCTACTCCAAGGAAAACATCGTCAGGAAACTCCTGTAAAAATTCATGGTGATCCAACGGTCGGATCAAAGGTTATAGCCCTTTCAAACCTGTACACTGGTCTCGAGCGACGAGACCTCTTCCTCAACGAGTAGCGATTCAACATCTACTCCAAGGAAAACATCGTTAGGAAACTGCAGTAAAAAATTCATGGTGATCCAACGGTCGGATCAAAGGTTATAGCCCTTTCCAACCGGTACACTAGTCTCGAGCGACGAGACCTCCTCCTCACCGAGTAGCGATTCAACATATACACCAAAGAAAACATCATCGGGAAACTCCTGTAAAAAATTGAGGGAGATCCTACGGTCGGATCAAAAGTTATGGCCCTTTCGAATCGATACACTGGTCTCGAGCGACGAGACCTCCTCCTCACCGAGTCGCGATACAACATCTACGCCAAGGAAAAAAGCGTCGTCTAGAAACTCCTGTAAAAATTTAAGGGAGATCCTACGGTCGGATCAAAAGTTATGGCCCTTTCCAACCGCTACACTAGTCTCGAGCGACGAGACCTCTTCCTCACCGAGTAGCGATTCAACATCTACTCCAACGAAAACATCATCACGAAATTCCTGTAAAAAACTCTGGGTGATCCAACGGTCGGATCAAAGGTTATAACCCTTTCCAACCGGTACACTTGTCTCGAGCGACAAGACCTCCTCCTCACCGAGTAGCGATTCAACATTTACGCAGAGGAAAACAACGTCCGCAAACTCCAGTAAAAATTTGAGGGAAGTCCAACGGTCGAATCAAAAGTTATGGCCCTTTCCAACCGGTACACTCGTCTCGAGCGACGAGACCTACTCCTCACCGAGTAGCGATTCAACATATACTCCAAGGAAAACATCGTCGGGAAACTCCTGTAAAAAATTGGGGGAGATCCAAAGGTTGGATCAAAAGTTATGGCACTTTCGAACCGGTACACTAGTCTCGAGCGACGAGACCTCCTCCTCACCGAGTAGCGATTCAACATCTACTCCAAGGAAAACAGCGTCCGGGAAACTCCTGTAAAAGTTTGAGGGAGATCCAACGGTCGGATCAAAAGTTTTGGCCCTTTCCAACCGGTACACTTGTTTCGAGCGACGGGACCTCTTCTTTAACAAGTAGCGATTCAACATCTACTCCAAGGAAAACATCGTCAAGAAACTCCTGTAAAAAATTCAGGGTGATCCAACGGTCGGATCAAAGGTTATAGCCCTTTCGAACCGGTACACTGGTCTGGAGCGATGACACCACCTCCTCACCGAGTCGCGATACAACATCTACACCAAGGAAAACAACCGTCCGGAAACTCCCCGTAAAAATTTTAGGGAGATCCAACGGTCGGATCAAAAAGTTATGGCCCTTTCAAACCGGTACACTGATCTCGAGCGACGAGACCTCGTCCTCACCGAGTCGCGATACAACATCTACACCAAGGAAAACAGCGTCGTCGGAAACTCCCCGTAAAAATTTGAGGGAGATCCAACGGTCGGATCAAAAGTTATGGCCCTTTCCAACCGGCACACTAGTCTCGAGCGACGACACCTCATCCTCACCGAGTGGCGATTCAAAATCTACTCCAAGGAAAACACCGTCCGAAAACTCCCGTAAAAAATTGAGGGAGATCCAACTGTCGGATCAAAAGTTATGGCCCTTTCCAAACGGTACACTGGTCTCGAGCGACGAGACCTCTTCCTCAACGAGTAGCGATTCAACATCTACTCCAAGGAAAACATCGTCAGGAAACTCCTGTAAAACATTCATGGTGATCCAACGGTCACATCAAAGGTTATAGCCCTTTCAAACCGGTACACTGGTCTCGAGCGACGAGACCTCCTCCTCATCGAATAGAGATTCAACATCTACGCCAAGGAAAACAACGTCCGAAACTCCTGTAAAATTTGAGGGAGATCCAACGTTCGGATCAAAAGTTATGGCCCTTTCCCACCGGTACACTGGTCTCGAGCGACGAGACCTCTTCCTCAACAAGTAGCGATTAAACATCTACTCCAAGGAAAACATCGTCGGGAAACTCCTGTAAAAAGATGAGGGAGATCCAACGGTCGGATCGAAAGTTATGGCCCTTTCCAACCGGCACACTAGTCTCGAGCGGTGACACCTCATCCTCACCGAGTGGCGATTCAAAATCTACTCCAAGGAAAAAACATCGTCGGAAAACTCCTGTAAAAAATTGAGGGAGATCCAACGGTCGGATCATAAGTTATCGCTCTTTCCAAACGGTACACTGGTCTCGAGCGACGAGACCTCCTCCTCAACGAGTAGCGATTCAACATCTACTCCAAGGAAAACATCGTCAGGAAACTCCCGTAAAAAATTCATGGTGATCCAACGGTCGGATCAAAGGTTATAGCCCTTTCAAACCGGGTGCACCGGGTCTCGAGCGATGAGACCTCTTCCTCAACAAGTAGCGATTCAACATCTACTCCAAGGAAAACATCGTCCCGGAAACTCCCGTAAAAAGATGAGGGAGATCCAACGGTCGGATAAAAAGTTATGGCCCTTTCGAACCGGTACATCGGGTCTTGAGCGACGAGACCTCTTCCTCAACAAGTAGGGATTCAACATCTACTCCAAGGAAAACATCGTCGGGAAACTCCTGTAAAAACATGAGGGAGATCCAACGGTCGGATAAAAAGTTATGGCCCTTTCGAATCGGTCAAGTGGTCTCGAGCGACGAGACCTCCTCCTTACCGAGTAGCGATTCAACATCTACTCCAAGGAAAACAACGTCCGGAAAACAACTGTAAAAATTTGAGGGAGATCCAACGGTCGGATCAAATGTTATGGGCCTTTCCAACCGGTACACTGGTCTCGAGCGACGAGACCTCTTCCTCAACAAGTAGCGATTCAACATCTACTCCAAGGAAAACATCGTCACGAAACTCCTTTAAAAAATTCAGGGTGATCCAACTGTCGGATCAATGGTTATAGCCCTTTCAAACCGGTACACCGGTCTCGAGCGACGAGACCTCCTCCTCATCGAGTAGCGATTCAACATCTACTCCAAGGAAAACACCAGTCCGGAAACAACCGTAAAAATTTGAGGGAGATCCAACGGTCGGATCAAATGTTATGGCCCTTTCCAACCGGAACACCGGTCTCGAGCGACGAGACCTCTTCCTCAACAAGTAGCGATTCAACATCTACTCCAAGGAAAACATCGTCCGGAAACTCCCCGTAAAAACATGAGGGAGATCCAACGGTCGGATAAAAAGTTATGGCCCTTTCGAACCGGTACACTGGTCTCGAGCGACGAGACCTCTTCCTTAACAAGTAGCGATTCAACATCTACTCCAACGAAAACATCGTCGGGAAACTCCTCTAAAAAGTTGAGGGAGATCCAACGGTCGGATCAAAAGTTATGGCCCTTTCGAAACGGTACACTAGTCTCGAGCGAGGAGACCTCCTCCGCACCGAGTAGCGATTCAACATATACTCCAAGGAAAAACAGCCGTCCGGAAAACTCCCCGTAAAAATTTTACGGAGATCCAACGGTCGGATCCGAAGTTATGGCCCTTTGAAAGCGGTCCACTGGTCTCGAGCGACGAGACTTCCTCCTCACCTTGTAGCGATTCAACTTAGGCCAAGGCAAACAGCGTCCGGAAACTCCTGAAAATATTTGAGGGAGATCCAATGGTCGGATCAAAAGTTATGGCGCTTTCGAACCGGTCCAAGTGGTCTCGAGCGACAAGACCTCCTCCTCACCGAGTAGCGATTCAACATCTACTCCAAGGAAAAAAAGCGTCCGGAAACTCCCGTAAAAATTTGAGGGAGATCCAACGGTCGGATCAAAAGTTATGGCCTTTTCGAACCGGTAACGGGTCTCGAGCGACGAGACCACCCTCCTCACCGAGTCGCGATACAACATCTACGCCAAGGAAAACAACGTCCGGAAACTCCTGTAAAAATTTTAGGGAGATCCAACTGTCGGATAAAAAAGTTATGGCCCTTTCGAACCGGTACACTGGTGTCGAGCGACGAGACCTCGTCCTCACCGAGTCGCGATACAACATCTACACCAAGGAAAAACAGCGTCCGGAAACTCCTGTAAAAATTTGAGGGAGATCCAACGGTCGGATCGAAAGTTATGGCCCTTTCCAACCGGCACACTAGTCTCGAGCGACGACACCTCATCCTCACCGAGTGGCGATTCAAAATCAACTCCAAGGAAAACAGCGTCCGGAAAACTCCTACAAAAAATTGAGGGAGATCCAACGGTCGGATCATAAGTTATCGCTCTTTCCAACCGGTACACTAGTCTCGAGCGACGAGACCTCTTCCTCAACGAGTAGCGATTCAACATCTACTCCAAGGAAAACATCGTCACGAAACTCCTGTAAAAAATTCATGGTGATCCAACGGTCGGATCAAAGGTTATAGCCCTTTCAAACCGGTACACTGGTCTCGAGCGATGAGACCTCCTCCTCATCGAATAGAGATTCAACATCTATGCCAAGGAAAACAGCGTCCGAAAACTCCCGTAAAAATTTGAGGGAGATCCAACGTCGGATCAAAAGTTATGGCCCTTTCGAACCGGTACACCGGGTCTCGAGCGACGAGACCCTCCTCCTCACCGAGTAGCGATACAACATCTACGCCAAGGAAAACACGTCCGGAAACTCTCTTAAAATTTAAGGGAGATCCAACGGTTGGATCAAAAGTTATGGCCCTTTCCAACCGCTACACTAGTCTCGAGCGACGAGACCTCTTCCTCACCGAGTAGCGATTCAACATCTACTCCAATGAAAACATCGTCCGGAAAACTCTTGTAAAAACTTCAGGAGGTCCAACGGTCGGATCAAAGGTTATAACCCTTTCCAACCGGTACACTTGTCTCGAGCGACGAGACCTCCTCCTCACCGAGTAGCGATTCAACATTTACGCAGAGGAAAACAACGTCCGCAAACTCGTGGAAAATTTGAGGGAAGTCCAACGGTCGGATCAAAAGTTATGGCCCTTTCGAACCGGTACACTCGGTCTCGAGCGACGAGACCTACTCCTCACCGAGTAGCGATTCAACATATACTCCAAGGAAAACATCGTCAGGAAACTCCTGTAAAAAATTGGGGGAGATCCAACGGTCGGATCAAAAGTTATGGCACTTTCGAACCGGTACACTAATCTCGAGCGACGAGACCCTCCTCCTCACCGAGTAGCGATTCAACATCTACTCCAAGGAAAACAGCGTCCGGAAACTCCCTCGTAAAAGTTTGAGGGAGATCCAACGGCCGGATCAAAAGTTATGGCCCTTTCGAACCGGTACACTGGTCTCGAGGAACGAGACCTCTTCCTTAACAAGTAGCGATTCAACATCTACGCCAAGGAAAACCAAAAATCCCCCCCCCTCAAAACTTAATGGAAATCAAACCCCCCCCCCCCAAACCATAGCTCCCACACCCGTACACCGTCCCGAAGGACTAGACCTCCTCCTCACCGAGTAGCGATTCAACATATACACCAAAGAAAACATCGTCGGAAACTCCCGTAAAAATTTGAGGGAGATCCAACGGCGGGATCAAAAGTTATGGCCCTTTCGAACCGGTACACTAGTCTCGAGCGACGAGACCACCTCCTCACCGAGTCGCGATACAACATCTACGCCAA
>JAGMVL010001973.1:0-69348 GCA_019202695.1 Populus x sibirica
ATGGCGATTCAACATCTACTCCAAGGAAAACAGCGTCCGGAAACTCCTGTAAATATTTGAGGGAGATCCAACTGTCGGATCAAAAGTTATGGCCCTTTCGAACCGGTACACTAGTCTCGAGCGACGAGACCTCCTCCATACCGAGTAGCGATTTAACATCTACTCCAAGGAAAACAGCGTCCCAAAACCCTTATAAAAATATGGGGGGCACACACCTGCCATCAAAAGTTATGGCCCTTCCAGGAAACTAGTCTCGAGCGACGAGACCTCCTCCTCACCGAGTAGCGATTCAACATCTACTCCAAGGAAAACAGGTCCGGAAACTCTGTATAAAATTTGATGGAGATCCAACGGTCGGATCAAAAGTTATGGCCTTTTCGAACCGGTACACTAGTCTAAAGCGACGAGACCTCCTCCTCACCGAGTAGCGATTCAACATCTACTCCAAGGAAAAACAGCGTCCCAGGAAACTCGTGTAAAAGTTTGAGGAGATCCAACGGTCGGATCAAAAGTTATGGCCCTTTCGAACCGGTACACCGGTCTCGAGCGACGAGACCTCCTCCTCACCGACTAGCGATTCAACATCTACTCCAAGGAAAACAGCGTCCGGAAACTCCTGTAAAAATTTGATGGAGATCCAACGGTCGGATCTAAAGTTATGGCCTTTTCGAACCGGTACACTAGTCTCGAGCGACGAGACCTCCTCCTCACCGAATGGCGATTCAACATCTACTCCAAGGAAAACAGTGTCCGGAAACTCGTGTAAAATTTTGAGGGTGATCCAACGGTCGGATCAAAAGTTATGGCCCTTTCGAACCGGTACACTGGTCTCGAACGACGAGACCTCCTCCTCACCAAGTAGCGATTCAACATCTACTCCAAGGAAAAAAAGGCGTCGGAAACTCGTGTAAAATTTTGAGGGTGATCCAACTGTCGGATCAAAAGTTATGGCCCTTTCGAACCGTACACTGGTCTCGAGCGACGAGACCTCCTCCTCACCGAGTAGCGATTTAACATCTACTCCAAGGAAAACAACGTCCGGAAACTCGTATAAAAGTTTGAGGCAGATCCAACGGTCGAATCAAAAGTTATGGCCCTTTCGAACCGGTACACTGGTCTCGAGCGACGAGACCTCCTCCTCACCGACTAGCGATTCAACATCTACTCCAAGGAAAACAGCGTCCGGAAACTCCCGTAAAAATTTGATGGAGATCCAACGGTCGGATCTAAAGTTATGGCCTTTTCGAACCGGTACACTAGTCTAAAGCGACGAGATCTCCTTCTCACCAAATGGCGATTCAACATCTACTCCAAGGAAAACAAAGCGTCCGGAAACTCGTGTAAAATATTTGAGGGAGATCCAACGGTCGGATCAAAAGTTATGGCCCTTTCGAACCGGTACACTAGTCTCGAGCGACGAGACCTCCTCCTCACCGAGTAGCGATTTAACATCTACTCCAAGGAAAACAGGCGTCCGGAAACTCCCGTATAAAATTTGAGGGAGATCCAACGGTCGGATCAAAAGTTATGGCCCTTTCGAACCGGTACACTAGTCTCGAGCGACGAGACCTCCTCCTCACCGACTAGCGATTCAACATCTACTCCAAGGAAAACAAGCGTCCGGAAACTCCTGTAAAAATTTGATGGAGATCCAACGGTCGGATCAAAAGTTATGGCCTTTTCGAACCGGTACACTAGTCTAAAGCGACGAGACCTCCTCCTCACCGAATAGCGATTCAACATCTACTCCAAGGAAAAACAGCGTCCGGAAACTCCCGTGTAAAATTTGAGGGAGATCCAACGGTCGGATCAAAAGTTATGGCCCTTTCGAACCGGTACACTGGTCTCGAGCGACGAGACCTCCTCCTCACCGAGTAGCGATTCAACATCTACTCCAAGGAAAACAGCGTCCGGAAACTCGTATAAAATTTGAGGGAGATCCAACGGTCGAATCAAAAGTTATGGCCCTTTCGAACCGTACACTGGTCTCGAGCGACGAGACCTCCTCCTCACCGACTAGCGATTCAACATCTACTCCAAGGAAAACAAAGCGTCCGGAAACTCGTGTAAAAATTTGAGGGAGATCCAACGGTCGGATCAAAAGTTATGGCCCTTTCGAACCGGTACACTAGTCTCGAGCGACGAGACCTCCTCCATACCGAGTAGCGATTTAACATCTACTCCAAGGAAAACAGCGTCCGGAAACTCGTATAAACATTTGAGGGAGATCCAACGGTCGGATCAAAAGTTATGGCCCTTTCGAACCGGTACACTGGTCTCGAGCGACGAGACCTCCTCCTCACCGACTAGCGATTCAACATCTACTCCAAGGAAAACAGCGTCCGGAAACTCCTGTAAAAATTTGATGGAGATCCAACGGTCGGATCAAAAGTTATGGCCCTTTTCGAACCGGTACACTAGTCTCGAGCGACGAGACCTCCTCCATACCGAGTAGCGATTTAACATCTACTCCAAGGAAAACAGCGTCCGGAAACTCGTATAAAATTTGAGGCAGATCCAACGGTCGGATCAAAAGTTATGGCCCTTTCGAACCTGTACACTGGTCTCGAGCGACGAGACCTCCTCCTCACCGACTAACGATTCAACATCTACTCCAAGGAAAAACAGCGTCCGGAAACTCGTGTAAAATTTGAGGGAGATCCAACGGTCGGATCAAAAGTTATGGCCCTTTCGAACCGGTACACTGGTCTCGAGCGACGAGACCTCCTCCTCACCGACTAGCGATTCAACATCTACTCCAAGGAAAACAGCGTCCGGAAACTCGTGTAAAAATTTGAGGGAGATCCAACGGTCGGATCAAAAGTTATGGCCCTTTCGAACCGGTACACTGGTCTCGAGCGACGAGACCTCCTCCTCACCGACTAGCGATTCAACATCTACTCCAAGGAAAACAGCGTCCGGAAACTCGTGTAACATTTGAGGCAGATCCAACGGTCGTATCAAAAGTTATGGCCCTTTCGAACCTGTACACTGGTCTCGAGCGACGAGACCTCCTCCTCACCGACTAGCGATTCAACATCTACTCCAAGGAAAACAGTCCGGAAACTCGTGTAAAAATTTGAGGGAGATCCAACGGTCGGATCAAAAGTTATGGCCCTTTCGAACCGGTACACTGGTCTCGAGCGACGAGACCTCCTCCTCACCGACTAGCGATTCAACATCTACTCCAAGGAAAACAGCGTCCGGAAACTCGTGTAAAATTTGAGGGAGATCCAACGGTCGGATCAAAAGTTATGGCCCTTTCGAACCGGTACACTGGTCTCGAGCGACGAGACCTCCTCCTCACCGACTAGCGATTCAACATCTACTCCAAGGAAAACAGCGTCCGGAAACTCGTGTAAAATTTGAGGGAGATCCAACGGTCGGATCAAAAGTTATGGCCCTTTCGAACCGGTACACTGGTCTCGAGCGACGAGACCTCCTCCTCACCGACTAGCGATTCAACATCTACTCCAAGGAAAACAGCGTCCGGAAACTCGTATAAAATTTGAGGGAGATCCAACGGTCGGATCAAAAGTTATGGCCCTTTCGAACCGGTACACCGGTCTCGAGCGACGAGACCTCCTCCTCACCGACTAGCGATTCAACATCTACTCCAAGGAAAAAAGCGTCCGGAAACTCCTCGTAAAAATTTGATGGAGATACAACGGTCGGATCAAAAGTTATGGCCTTTTCGAACCGGTACACTAGTCTCGAGCGACGAGACCTCCTCCTCACCGAGTAGCGATTCAACATATATTCCAAGGAAAAACAGCGTCCGGAAACTCGTGTAAAAATTTGAGGGAGATCCAACGGTCGGATCAAAAGTTATGGCCCTTTCGAACCGGTACACTGGTCTCGAGCGACGAGACCTCCTCCTCACCGAGTAGCGATTCAACATCTACTCCAAGGAAAACAGCGTCCGGAAACTCGTGTAAATATTTGAGGGAGATCCAACGGTCGGATCAAAAGTTATGGCCCTTTCGAACCGGTACACTAGTCTCGAGCGACGAGACCTCCTCCTCACCGACTAGCGATTCAACATCTACTCCAAGGAAAACAGCGTCCGGAAACTGGTGTAAAAATTTGATGGAGATCCAACGGTCGGATCAAAAGTTATGGCCCTTTTCGAACCGGTACACTCGGTCTCGAGCGACGAGACCTCCTCCTCACCGACTAGCGATTCAACATCTACTCCAAGGAAAACAGCGTCCGGAAACTCCTGTAAAAATTTGATGGAGATCCAACGGTCGGATCTAAAGTTATGGCCTTTTCGAACCGGTACACTAGTCTAAAGCGACGAGATCTCCTTCTCACCAAATGGCGATTCAACATCTACTCCAAGGAAAACAACGTCCGGAAACTCGTGTAAAATTTTGAGGGAGATCCAACGGTCGGATCAAAAGTTATGGCCCTTTCGAACCGGTACACTAGTCTCGAGCGACGAGACCTCCTCCTCACCGAGTAGCGATTCAACATCTACTCCAAGGAAAACAGCGTCCGGAAACTCGTGTAAAATTTGAGGCAGATCCAACGGTCGTATCAAAAGTTATGGCCCTTTCGAACCGGTACACTGGTCTCGAGCGACGAGACCTCCTCCTCACCGACTAGCGATTCAACATCTACTCCAAGGAAAACAGCGTCCGGAAACTCGTATAAAAGTTTGAGGCAGATCCAACGGTCGGATCAAAAGTTATGGCCCTTTCGAACCGGTACACCGGTCTCGAGCGACGAGACCTCCTCCTCACCGACTAGCGATTCAACATCTACTCCAAGGAAAACAAAGCGTCCGGAAACTCCCGTAAAAATTTGATGGAGATCCAACGGTCGGATCTAAAGTTATGGCCTTTTCGAACCGGTACACTAGTCTAAAGCGACGAGATCTCCTTCTCACCAAATGGCGATTCAACATCTACTCCAAGGAAAACAGCGTCGGAAACTCGTAAAAATTTGAGGGAGATCCAACGGTCGGATCAAAAGTTATGGCCCTTTCGAACCGGTACACTGGTCTCGAGCGACGAGACCTCCTCCTCACCGACTAGCGATTCAACATCTACTCCAAGGAAAAACAGCGTCGGAAACTCGTGTAAAATTTGAGGGAGATCCAACGGTCGGATCAAAAGTTATGGCCATTTCGAACCGGTACACTGGTCTCGAGCGACGAGACCTCCTCCTCACCGACTAGCGATTCAACATCTACTCCAAGGAAAAAACAGCGTCCGGAAACTCCTGTAAAAATTTGAGGGAGATCCAACGGTCGGATCAAAAGTTATGGCCCTTTCGAACCGGTACACTAGTCTCGAGCGACGAGACCTCCTCCTCACCAAATGGCGATTCAACATCTACTCCAAGGAAAACAGCGTCCGGAAACTCGTATAAACATTTGAGGCAGATCCAACGGTCGGATCAAAAGTTATGGCCCTTTCGAACCGGTACACTAGTCTCGAGCGACGAGACCTCCTCCTCACCGAGTAGCGATTCAACATCTACTCCAAGGAAAACAGCGTCCGGAAACTCGTGTAAAATTTGAGGGAGATCCAACGGTCGTATCAAAAGTTATGGCCCTTTCGAACCGGTACACTGGTCTCGAGCGACGAGACCTCCTCCTCACCGACTAGCGATTCAACATCTACTCCAAGGAAAACAGCGTCCGGAAACTCCGTGTAAAATTTGATGGAGATCCAACGGTCGGATCAAAAGTTATGGCCCTTTCGAACCGGTACACTAGTCTCGAGCGACGAGACCTCCTCCTCACCGAGTAGCGATTCAACATCTACTCCAAGGAAAACAGCGTCCGGAAACTCGTATAAAATTTGAGGGAGATCCAACGGTCGGATCAAAAGTTATGGCCCTTTTCGAACCGGTACACTGGTCTCGAGCGACGAGACCTCCTCCTCACCGACTAGCGATTCAACATCTACTCCAAGGAAAAAGCGTCCGGAAACTCGTGTAAAATTTGAGGGAGATCCAACGGTCGGATCAAAAGTTATGGCCCTTTCGAACCGGTACACTAGTCTCGAGCGACGAGACCTCCTCCTCACCGACTAGCGATTCAACATCTACTCCAAGGAAAACAGCGTCCGGAAACTCGTATAAAATTTGAGGGAGATCCAACGGTCGGATCAAAAGTTATGGCCCTTTCGAACCGGTACACCGGTCTCGAGCGACGAGACCTCCTCCTCACCGACTAGCGATTCAACATCTACTCCAAGGAAAAAACAGCGTCCGGAAACTCGTGTAAAAATTTGAGGGAGATCCAACGGTCGGATCAAAAGTTATGGCCCTTTTCGAACCGGTACACTAGTCTCGAGCGACGAGACCTCCTCCTCACCGACTAGCGATTCAACATCTACTCCAAGGAAAACAAAGTCCGGAAACTCTCGTAAAAATTTGATGGAGATCCAACGGTCGGATCAAAAGTTATGGCCCTTTTCGAACCGGTACACTAGTCTCGAGCGACGAGACCTCCTCCTCACCGAGTAGCGATTCAACATCTACTCCAAGGAAAACAAGCGTCGGAAACTCGTGTAAAAATTTGAGGGAGATCCAACGGTCGGATCAAAAGTTATGGCCCTTTTCGAACCGGTACACTAGTCTCGAGCGACGAGACCTCCTCCTCACCGAGTAGCGATTCAACATCTACTCCAAGGAAAACAGCGTCGGAAACTCGTGTAAAATTTGAGGGAGATCCAACGGTCGGATCAAAAGTTATGGCCCTTTCGAACCGGTACACTGGTCTCGAGCGACGAGACCTCCTCCTCACCGACTAGCGATTCAACATCTACTCCAAGGAAAACAGCGTCCGGAAACTCGTGTAAAATTTGAGGGAGATCCAACGGTCGGATCAAAAGTTATGGCCCTTTTCGAACCGGTACACTGGTCTCGAGCGACGAGACCTCCTCCTCACCGACTAGCGATTCAACATCTACTCCAAGGAAAACAGCGTCCGGAAACTCCTGTAAAAATTTGATGGAGATCCAACGGTCGGATCTAAAGTTATGGCCTTTTCGAACCGGTACACTAGTCTAAAGCGACGAGACCTCCTCCTCACCAAATAGCGATTCAACATCTACTCCAAGGAAAACAGCGTCCGGAAACTCGTATAAAATTTGAGGGAGATCCAACGGTCGGATCAAAAGTTATGGCCATTTCGAACCGGTACACTAGTCTCGAGCGACGAGACCTCCTCCTCACCGACTAGCGATTCAAAATCTACTCCAAGGAAAAAAGCGTCCGGAAACTCGTATAAAATTTGAGGCAGATCCAACGGTCGAATCAAAAGTTATGGCCCTTTCGAACCGTACACTGGTCTCGAGCGACGAGACCTCCTCCTCACCGACTAGCGATTCAACATCTACTCCAAGGAAAACAGCGTCCGGAAACTCCTGTAAAAATTTGATGGAGATCCAACGGTCGGATCAAAAGTTATGGCCCTTTTCGAACCGGTACACTAGTCTCGAGCGACGAGACCTCCTCCTCACCGACTCTCGATTCAACATCTTCTCCAAGGAAAACAGCGTCCGGAAACTGGTGTACAATTTGAGGGAGATCCAACGGTCGGATCAAGTGTTATGACCCTTTTGAACCGGTACTCTGCTCTTGAGCGACGAGACCTCCTCCTCACCGAATGGCGATTCAACATCTACTCCAAGGAAAACAGCGTCCGGAAACTCCTGTAAAAATTTGAGGGAGATCCAACGGTCGGATCAAAAGTTATGGCCCTTTCGAACCGGTACACTAGTCTCGAGCGACGAGACCTCCTCCTCACCGAGTAGCGATTCAACATCTACTCCAAGGAAAACAGCGTCCGGAAACTCTCGTATAAAATTTGAGGGAGATCCAACGGTCGGATCAAAAGTTATGGCCCTTTCGAACCGGTACACCGGTCTCGAGCGACGAGACCTCCTCCTCACCGACTAGCGATTCAACATCTACTCCAAGGAAAACAGCGTCCGGAAACTCCTGTAAAAATTTGATGGAGATCCAACGGTCGGATCTAAAGTTATGGCCTTTTCGAACCGGTACACTAGTCTAAAGCGACGAGACCTCCTCCTCACCGACTAGCGATTCAACATCTACTCCAAGGAAAACAGCGTCCGGAAACTCGTATAAAAGTTTGAGGGAGATCCAACGGTCGGATCAAAAGTTATGGCCCTTTCGAACCGGTACACTCTGGTCTCGAGCGACGAGACCTCCTCCTCACCGACTAGCGATTCAACATCTACTCCAAGGAAAAAAGCGTCCGGAAACTCCGTAAAAATTTGATGGAGATCCAACGGTCGGATCAAAAGTTATGGCCATTTCGAACCGGTACACTAGTCTGGAGCGACGAGACCTCCTCCTCACCAAATGGCGATTCAACATCTACTCCAAGGAAAACAGTGTCCGGAAACTCGTGTAAAATTTTGAGGGTGATCCAACTGTCGGATCAAAAGTTATGGCCCTTTTGAACCGGTACTGTGGTCTCGAGCGACGAGACCTCCTCCTCACCAAGTAACGATTCAACATCTACTCCAAGGAAAACAGTGTTCGGAAACTCGTGTAAAACTTTGAGGGTGATCCAACTGTCGGATCAAAAGTCATGGCCCTTTCGAACCGGTACTGTGGTCTCGAGCGACGAGACCTCCTCCTCACCGACTAGCGATTCAATATCTACTCCAAGGAAAACAGCGTCCGGAAACTCGTATAAAAGTTTGAGGCAGATCCAACGGTCGAATCAAAAGTTATGGCCCTTTCGAACCGGTACACTGGTCTCGAGCGACGAGACCTCCTCCTCACCGACTAGCGATTCAACATCTACTCCAAGGAAAACAGCGTCCGGAAACTCCTGTAAAAATTTGATGGAGATCCAACGGTCGGATCTAAAGGTATGGCCTTTTCAAACCGGTACACTAGTCTAAAGCGACGAGATCTCCTTCTCACCAAATGGCGATTCAACATCTACTCCAAGGAAAACAGCGTTCGGAAACTCTTGTAAATATTTGAGGGAGATCCAACGGTCGGATCAAAAGTTATGGCCCTTTCGAACCGGTACACTAGTCTCGAGCGACGAGACTTCCTCCTCACCGAGTAGCGATTCAACATCTACTCCAAGGAAAAAAGCGTCCGGAAACTCCTGTAAATATTTGAGGGAGATCCAACGGTCGGATCAAAAGTTATGGCCCTTTCGAACCGGTACACTAGTCTCGAGCGACGAGACCTCCTCCTCACCGAGTAGCGATTCAACATCTACTCCAAGGAAAACAAGCGTCCGGAAACTCGTATAAAATTTGAGGGAGATCCAACGGTCGGATCAAAAGTTATGGCCCTTTCGAACCGGTACTACGGTCTCGAGCGACGAGACCTCCTCCTCACCGACTAGCGATTCAACATCTACTCCAAGGAAAACAGCGTCCGGAAACTCCCGTAAAATTTGATGGAGATCCAACGGTCGGATCTAAAGTTATGGCCTTTTCGAACCGGTACACTAGTCTAAAGCGACGAGACCTCCTCCTCACCGACTAGCGATTCAACATCTACTCCAAGGAAAACAGCGTCCGGAAACTCGTATAAAAGTTTGAGGCAGATCCAACGGTCGAATCAAAAGTTATGGCCCTTTCGAACCGTACACTGGTCTCGAGCGACGAGACCTCCTCCTCACCGACTAGCGATTCAACATCTACTCCAAGGAAAACAGCGTCCGGAAACTCCCGTAAAAATTTGATGGAGATCCAACGGTCGGATCTAAAGTTATGGCCTTTTCGAACCGGTACACTAGTCTAAAGCGACGAGACCTCCTCCTCACCAAATGGCGATTCAACATCTACTCCAAGGAAAACAGCGTCCGGAAACTCGTGTAAAATTTTGAGGGTGATCCAACGGTCGGATCAAAAGTTATGGCCCTTTCGAACCGGTACACTGGTCTTGAGCGACGAGACCTCCTCCTCACCGAGTAGCGATTCAACATCTACTCCAAGGAAAACAGCGTCCGGAAACTCGTGTAAAATTTGAGGGAGATCCAACGGTCGTATCAAAAGTTATGGCCCTTTCGAACCTGTACACTGGTCTCGAGCGACGAGACCTCCTCCTCACCGACTAGCGATTCAACATCTACTCCAAGGAAAACAGCGTCCGGAAACTCGTAAAAATTTGAGGGAGATCCAACGGTCGGATCAAAAGTTATGGCCCTTTCGAACCGGTACACTGGTCTCGAGCGACGAGACCTCCTCCTCACCGACTAGCGATTCAACATCTACTCCAAGGAAAACAGCGTCCGGAAACTCCTGTAAAAATTTGATGGAGATCCAACGGTCGGATCAAAAGTTATGGCCCTTTTCGAACCGTACACTAGTCTCGAGCGACGAGACCTCCTCCTCACCGACTAGCGATTCAACATCTACTCCAAGGAAAACAGCGTCCGGAAACTCGTATAAAATTTGAGGGAGATCCAACGGTCGTATCAAAAGTTATGGCCCTTTCGAACCGGTACACTGGTCTCGAGCGACGAGACCTCCTCCTCACCGACTAGCGATTCAACATCTACTCCAAGGAAAACAGCGTCCGGAAACTCCTGTAAAAATTTGATGGAGATCCAACGGTCGGATCAAAAGTTATGGCCTTTTCGAACCGGTACACTAGTCTCAAGCGACGAGATCTCCTTCCTCACCAAATGGCGATTCAACATCTACTCCAAGGAAAACAGCGTCCGGAAACTCGTGTAAAAGTTTGAGGGAGATCCAACGGTCAGATCAAAAGTTATGGCCCTTTCGAACCGGTACACTGGTCTCGAGCGACGAGACCTCCTCCTCACCGAGTAGCGATTCAACATCTACTCCAAGGAAAACAGCGTCGGAAACTCGTGTAAAAATTTGAGGGAGATCCAACGGTCGGATCAAAAGTTATGGCCCTTTCGAACCCGGTACACTAGTCTCGAGCGACGAGACCTCCTCCTCACCGAGTAGCGATTCAACATCTACTCCAAGGAAAAAAAGCGTCCGGAAACTCGTATAAAATTTGATGGAGATCCAACGGTCGGATCAAAAGTTATGGCCCTTTCGAACCGGTACACACTGGTCTCGAGCGACGAGACCTCCTCCTCACCGACTAGCGATTCAACATCTACTCCAAGGAAAACAAAGTCCGGAAACTCCTGTAAAAATTTGATGGAGATCCAACGGTCGGATCTAAAGTTATGGCCTTTTCGAACCGGTACACTAGTCTAAAGCGACGAGACCTCCTTCTCACCGAATAGCGATTCAACATCTACTCCAAGGAAAACAGCGTCCGGAAACTCGTATAAAATTTGAGGGAGATCCAACGGTCGGATCAAAAGTTATGGCCCTTTCGAACCGGTACACTGGTCTCGAGCGACGAGACCTCCTCCTCACCGACTAGCGATTCAACATCTACTCCAAGGAAAACAGCGTCCGGAAACTCCGTGTAAAATTTGAGGGAGATCCAACGGTCGGATCAAAAGTTATGGCCCTTTCGAACCGGTACACTAGTCTCGAGCGACGAGACCTCCTCCTCACCGAGTAGCGATTCAACATCTACTCCAAGGAAAACAAGCGTCCGGAAACTCGTATAAAATTTGAGGGGATCCAACGGTCGGATCAAAAGTTATGGCCCTTTCGAACCTGTACACTGGTCTCGAGCGACGAGACCTCCTCCTCACCGACTAGCGATTCAACATCTACTCCAAGGAAAAACAGCGTCCGGAAACTCCTGTAAAAATTTGATGGAGATCCAACGGTCGGATCTAAAGTTATGGCCTTTTCGAACCGGTACACTAGTCTAAAGCGACGAGACCTCCTCCTCACCGACTAGCGATTCAACATCTACTCCAAGAAAAACAGCGTCCGGAAACTCGTATAAAAGTTTGAGGCAGATCCAACGGTCGGATCAAAAGTTATGGCCCTTTCGAACCGGTACACCGGTCTCGAGCGACGAGACCTCCTCCTCACCGACTAGCGATTCAACATCTACTCCAAGGAAAACAGCGTCCGGAAACTCCGTAAAAATTTGATGGAGATCCAACGGTCGGATCTAAAGTTATGGCCTTTTCGAACCGGTACACTAGTCTAAAGCGACGAGATCTCCTTCTCACCAAATGGCGATTCAACATCTACTCCAAGGAAAAAAAAGCGTCGGAAACTCGTGTAAAATTTTGAGGGTGATCCAACGGTCGGATCAAAAGTTATGGCCCTTTTGAACCGGTACTGTGGTCTCGAGCGACGAGACCTCCTCCTCACCAAGTAACGATTCAACATCTACTCCAAGGAAAACAGTGTTCGGAAACTCGTGTAAAACTTTGAGGGTGATCCAACTGTCGGATCAAAAGTCATGGCCCTTTCGAACCGGTACTGTGGTCTCGAGCGACGAGACCTCCTCCTCACCGACTAGCGATTCAACATCTACTCCAAGGAAAACAGCGTCCGGAAACTCGTATAAAAGTTTGAGGCAGATCCAACGGTCGAATCAAAAGTTATGGCCCTTTCGAACGGTACACTGGTCTCGAGCGACGAGACCTCCTCCTCACCGACTAGCGATTCAACATCTACTCCAAGGAAAAAACAGCGTCCGGAAACTCCTGTAAAATTTGATGGAGATCCAACGGTCGGATCTAAAGTTATGGCCTTTTCGAACCGGTACACTAGTCTAAAGCGACGAGATCTCCTCCTCACCAAACTAGCGATTCAACATCTACTCCAAGGAAAACAGCGTCCGGAAACTCCCGTAAAAATTTGAGGGAGATCCAACGGTCGGATCAAAAGTTATGGCCCTTTCGAACCGGTACACTAGTCTCGAGCGACGAGACCTCCTCTCACCACCGAGTAGCGATTCAACATCTACTCCAAGGAAAACAGCGTCCGGAAACTCCGTAAAAATTTGAGGGAGATCCAACGGTCGGATCAAAAGTTATGGCCCTTTCGAACCGGTACACTAGTCTCGAGCGACGAGACCTCCTCCTCACCGAGTAGCGATTCAACATCTACTCCAAGGAAAACAGCGTCCGGAAACTCGTATAAACATTTGAGGCAGATCCAACGGTCGTATCAAAAGTTATGGCCCTTTCGAACCTGTACACTGGTCTCGAGCGACGAGACCTCCTCCTCACCGACTAGCGATTCAACATCTACTCCAAGGAAAACAGCGTCCGGAAACTCGTAAAAATTTGATGGAGATCCAACGGTCGGATCAAAAGTTATGGCCCTTTCGAACCGGTACACTAGTCTCGAGCGACGAGACCTCCTCCTCACCGACTAGCGATTCAACATCTACTCCAAGGAAAAAAAGCGTCCGGAAACTCGTGTAAAATTTGAGGGAGATCCAACGGTCGGATCAAAAGTTATGGCCCTTTTCGAACCGGTACACTAGTCTCGAGCGACGAGACCTCCTCCTCACCGAGTAGCGATTCAACATCTACTCCAAGGAAAAGCGTCCGGAAACTCGTGTAAAATTTGAGGGTGATCCAACGGTCGGATCAAAAGTTATGGCCCTTTCGAACCGGTACACTGGTCTCGAGCGACGAGACCTCCTCCTCACCGACTAGCGATTCAACATCTACTCCAAGGAAAACAGCGTCCGGAAACTCCTGTAAAAATTTGATGGAGATCCAACGGTCGGATCAAAAGTTATGGCCCTTTCGAACCGGTACACTGGTCTCGAGCGACGAGACCTCCTCCTCACCGACTAGCGATTCAACATCTACTCCAAGGAAAACAGCGTCCGGAAACTCCCGTAAAAATTTGATGGAGATCCAACGGTCGGATCTAAAGTTATGGCCTTTTCGAACCGGTACACTAGTCTAAAGCGACGAGATCTCCTTCTCACCAAATGGCGATTCAACATCTACTCCAAGGAAAACAGCGTCCGGAAACTCGTGTAAAATTTGAGGGAGATCCAACGGTCGGATCAAAAGTTATGGCCCTTTCGAACCGGTACACTAGTCTCGAGCGACGAGACCTCCTCCTCACCGAGTAGCGATTTAACATCTACTCCAAGGAAAAAAGCGTCCGGAAACTCGTATAAAAGTTTGAGGAGATCCAACGGTCGGATCAAAAGTTATGGCCCTTTCGAACCTGTACACTGGTCTCGAGCGACGAGACCTCCTCCTCACCGACTAGCGATTCAACATCTACTCCAAGGAAAACAAAGCGTCCGGAAACTCCCGTAAAAATTTGATGGAGATCCAACGGTCGGATCTAAAGTTATGGCCTTTTCGAACCGGTACACTAGTCTAAAGCGACGAGATCTCCTTCTCACCAAATGGCGATTCAACATCTACTCCAAGGAAAACAGCGTCCGGAAACTCGTGTAAAAGTTTGAGGGAGATCCAACGGTCAAATCAAAAGTTATGGCCCTTTCGAACCGGTACACTAGTCTCGAGCGACGAGACCTCCTCCTCACCAAGTAGCGATTCAACATCTACTCCAAGGAAAAACGTCCGGAAACTCGTGTAAAATTTGAGGGAGATCCAACGGTCGGATCAAAAGTTATGGCCCTTTCGAACCGGTACACTGGTCTCGAGCGACGAGACCTCCTCCTCACCGACTAGCGATTCAACATCTACTCCAAGGAAAACAAAGCGTCCGGAAACTCGTGTAAAAATTTGAGGGAGATCCAACGGTCGGATCAAAAGTTATGGCCCTTTTCGAACCGGTACACTAGTCTCGAGCGACGAGACCTCCTCCTCACCGACTAGCGATTCAACATCTACTCCAAGGAAAAAAAGCGTCCGGAAACTCGTGTAAAATTTGAGGGAGATCCAACGGTCGGATCAAAAGTTATGGCCCTTTTCGAACCGGTACACTAGTCTCGAGCGACGAGACCTCCTCCTCACCGAGTAGCGATTCAACATCTACTCCAAGGAAAACAGCGTCCGGAAACTCGTGTATAAAATTTGAGGCAGATCCAACGGTCGGATCAAAAGTTATGGCCATTTCGAACCGGTACACTGGTCTCGAGCGACGAGACCTCCTCCTCACCGACTAGCGATTCAACATCTACTCCAAGGAAAACAGCGTCGGAAACTCCTCGTAAAAATTTGATGGAGATCCAACGGTCGGATCAAAAGTTATGGCCTTTTCGAACCGGTACACTAGTCTCGAGCGACGAGACTCCTCCTCACCGAGTAGCGATTCAACATCTACTCCAAGGAAAACAGCGTCCGGAAACTCTCGTATAAAATTTGAGGGAGATCCAACGGTCGGATCAAAAGTTATGGCCCTTTCGAACCGGTACACTGGTCTCGAGCGACGAGACCTCCTCCTCACCGACTAGCGATTCAACATCTACTCCAAGGAAAACAGCGTCCGGAAACTCCTGTAAAAATTTGAGGGAGATCCAACGGTCGGATCAAAAGTTATGGCCTTTTCGAACCGGTACACTAGTCTCGAGCGACGAGACCTCCTCCTCACCGAGTAGCGATTCAACATCTACTCCAAGGAAAACAGCGTCCGGAAACTCGTATAAAAGTTTGAGGCAGATCCAACGGTCGGATCAAAAGTTATGGCCCTTTCGAACCGGTACACCGGTCTCGAGCGACGAGACCTCCTCCTCACCGACTAGCGATTCAACATCTACTCCAAGGAAAACAGCGTCCGGAAACTCCTGTAAAATTTTGATGGGGATCCAACGGTCGGATCAAAAGTTATGGCGCTTTCGAACCGGTACACTAGTCTAAAGCGACGAGACCTCCTCCTCACCAAGTAGCGATTCAACATCTACTCCAAGGAAAACAGCGTCGGAAACTCGTGTAAAAATTTGAGGGAGATCCAACGGTCGGATCAAAAGTTATGGCCCTTTCGAACCGGTACACTGGTCTCGAGCGACGAGACCTCCTCCTCACCGAGTAGCGATTCAACATCTACTCCAAGGAAAACGATGTCGGAAACTCGTGTAAAATTTGAGGGTGATCCAACGGTCGGATCAAAAGTTATGGCCCTTTCGAACCGGTACACTAGTCTCGAGCGACGAGACCTCCTCCTCACCGACTAGCGATTCAACATCTACTCCAAGGAAAACAACGTCGTCGGAAACTCGTAAAAATTTGATGGAGATCCAACGGTCGGATCAAAAGTTATGGCCATTTCGAACCGGTACACTGGTCTCGAGCGACGAGACCTCCTCCTCACCGACTAGCGATTCAACATCTACTCCAAGGAAAACAGCGTCCGGAAACTCCCGTAAAAATTTGATGGAGATCCAACGGTCGGATCTAAAGTTATGGCCTTTTCGAACCGGTAC
Organism: Populus x sibirica; assembly: GCA_019202695.1. NCBI lineage: Eukaryota > Viridiplantae > Streptophyta > Magnoliopsida > Malpighiales > Salicaceae > Populus > Populus x sibirica. Next base: position 16,228 of record JAGMVL010001973.1, read on the forward strand.
ACTAGTCTAAAGCGACGAGACCTCCTTCTCACCAAATGGCGATTCAACATCTACTCCAAGGAAAACAGCGTCCGGAAACTCTGTAAAATTTGAGGGAGATCCAACGGTCGGATCAAAAGTTATGGCCCTTTCGAACCGGTACACTAGTCTCGAGCGACGAGACCTCCTCCTCACCGAGTAGCGATTCAACATCTACTCCAAGGAAAAAAGCGTCCGGAAACTGCTGTAAAAATTTGAGGTAGATCCAACGGTCGGATCAAAAGTTATGGCCCTTTCGAACCGGTACACTGGTCTCGAGCGACGAGACCTCCTCCTCACCGACTAGCGATTCAACATCTACTCCAAGGAAAACAGCGTCCGGAAACTCGTGTAAAAATTTGAGGGAGATCCAACGGTCGGATCAAAAGTTATGGCCCTTTCGAACCGGTACACTAGTCTCGAGCGACGAGACCTCCTCCTCCTCACCGAGTAGCGATTCAACATCTACTCCAAGGAAAACAGCGTCCGGAAACTCGTAAAAATTTGAGGGAGATCCAACGGTCGGATCAAAAGTTATGGCCCTTTCGAACCGGTACACTAGTCTCGAGCGACGAGACCTCCTCCATACCGAGTAGCGATTTAACATCTACTCCAAGGAAAACAGCGTCCGGAAACTCTGTAAAAATTTGAGGGAGATCCAACGGTCGGATCAAAAGTTATGGCCCTTTCGAACCGGTACACTGGTCTCGAGCGACGAGACCTCCTCCTCACCGACTAGCGATTCAACATCTACTCCAAGGAAAACAGCGTCCGGAAACTCGTATAAAAGTTTGAGGCAGCTCCAACGGTCGAATCAAAAGTTATGGCCCTTTCGAACCGGTACACTGGTCTCGAGCGACGAGACCTCCTCCTCACCGACTAGCGATTCAACATCTACTCCAAGGAAAAACAGCGTCCGGAAACTCCTGTAAAAATTTGATGGAGATCCAACGGTCGGATCTAAAGTTATGGCCTTTTCGAACCGGTACACTAGTCTAAAGCGACGAGATCTCCTTCTCACCAAATGGCGATTCAACATCTACTCCAAGGAAAACAGCGTCCGGAAACTCGTGTAAAATTTGAGGGAGATCCAACGGTCGGATCAAAAGTTATGGCCCTTTCGAACCGGTACACTAGTCTCGAGCGACGAGACCTCCTCCTCACCGAGTAGCGATTCAACATCTACTCCAAGGAAAACAGCGTCCGGAAACTCGTATAAAAGTTTGAGGAGATCCAACGGTCGGATCAAAAGTTATGGCCCTTTCGAACCGGTACACTGGTCTCGAGCGACGAGACCTCCTCCTCACCGACTAGCGATTCAACATCTACTCCAAGGAAAAACAGCGTCCGGAAACTCGTAAAATTTGATGGAGATCCAACGGTCGGATCAAAAGTTATGGCCCTTTCGAACCGGTACACTAGTCTCGAGCGACGAGACCTCCTCCTCACCAAGTAGCGATTCAACATCTACTCCAAGGAAAACAGCGTCCGGAAACTCTTGTAAAAATTTGAGGGAGATCCAACGGTCGGATCAAAAGTTATGGCCCTTTCGAACCGGTACACTAGTCTCGAGCGACGAGACCTCCTCCTCACCGAGTAGCGATTTAACATCTACTCCAAGGAAAACAGCGTCCGGAAACTCGTGTAAAATTTGAGGGAGATCCAACGGTCGTATCAAAAGTTATGGCCCTTTCGAACCGGTACACTGGTCTCGAGCGACGAGACCTCCTCCTCACCGACTAGCGATTCAACATCTACTCCAAGGAAAAAAGCGTCCGGAAACTCCTGTAAAAATTTGATGGAGATCCAACGGTCGGATCAAAAGTTATGGCCCTTTCGAACCGGTACACTAGTCGCAAGCGACGAGACCTCCTCCTCACCAAATAGCGAGTCAACATCTACTCCAAGGAAAACAGCGTCCGGAAACTCCTGTAAAAATTTGAGGGAGATCCAACGGTCGGATCAAAAGTTATGGCCCTTTCGAACCGGTACACTAGTCTCGAGCGACGAGACCTCCTCCTCACCGAGTAGCGATTCAACATCTACTCCAAGGAAAACAGCGTCCGGAAACTCGTGTAAAAATTTGAGGGAGATCCAACTGTCGGATCAAAAGTTATGGCCCTTTCGAACCGGTACACTTGGTCTCGAGCGACGAGACCTCCTCCTCACCGACTAGCGATTCAACATCTACTCCAAGGAAAACAGCGTCCGGAAACTCGTGTAAAATTTGAGGGAGATCCAACGGTCGGATCAAAAGTTATGGCCCTTTCGAACCGGTACACTAGTCTCGAGCGACGAGACCTCCTCCTCACCGACTAGCGATTCAACATCTACTCCAAGGAAAAAGCGTCCGGAAACTCCTGAAAAATTTTTATGGAGATCCAACGGTCGGATCAAAAGTTATGGCCCTTTCGAAATGGTACACTAGTCTCGAGTGATGAGACCTCCTCCTCACGGAGTAGCAATTCAACATCTACTCCAAGGAAAACGGCGTCCGGAAACTCCCGTAAAAATTTGAGGGAGATCCAACGGTCGGATCAAAAGTTATGGCCTTTTCGAACCGGTACACTAGTCTCGAGCGACGAGACCTCCTCCTCACCGACTAGCGATTCAACATCTACTCCAAGGAAAACAGCGTCCGGAAACTCGTATAAAAGTTTGAGGAGATCCAACGGTCGGATCAAAAGTTATGGCCCTTTCGAACCGGTACACTCGGTCTCGAGCGACGAGACCTCCTCCTCACCGACTAGCGATTCAACATCTACTCCAAGGAAAACGGCGTCCGGAAACTCCCGTAAAAATTTGATGGAGATCCAACGGTCGGATCTAAAGTTATGGCCTTTTCGAACCGGTACACTAGTCTAAAGCGACGAGATCTCCTTCTCACCAAATGGCGATTCAACATCTACTCCAAGGAAAACAGCGTCCGGAAACTCGTGTAAAATTTTGAGGGTGATCCAACTGTCGGATCAAAAGTTATGGCCCTTTCGAACCGGTACACTGGTCTCGAGCGACGAGACCTCCTCCTCACCAAGTAGCGATTCAACATCTACTCCAAGGAAAACAGCGTCCGGAAACTCGTGTAAAAATTTGAGGGTGATCCAACTGTCGGATCAAAAGTTATGGCCCTTTCGAACCGGTACACTGGTCTCGAGCGACGAGACCTCCTCCTCACCGACTAGCGATTTAACATCTACTCCAAGGAAAACAGCGTCCGGAAACTCGTATAAACATTTGAGGCAGATCCAACGGTCGTATCAAAAGTTATGGCCCTTTCGAACCTGTACACTGGTCTCGAGCGACGAGACCTCCTCCTCACCGACTAGCGATTCAACATCTACTCCAAGGAAAAACGGCGTCCGGAAACTCCTGTAAAAATTTGATGGAGATCCAACGGTCGGATCTAAAGGTATGGCCTTTTCGAACCGGTACACTAGTCTAAAGCGACGAGATCTCCTTCTCACCAAATGGCGATTCAACATCTACTCCAAGGAAAACAGCGTCCGGAAACTCCTGTAAATATTTGAGGGAGATCCAACGGTCGGATCAAAAGTTATGGCCCTTTCGAACCGGTACACTAGTCTCGAGCGACGAGACCTCCTCCTCACCGAGTAGCGATTCAACATCTACTCCAAGGAAAACAGCGTCAGGAAACTCGTATAAAATTTGAGGAGATCCAACGGTCGGATCAAAAGTTATGGCCCTTTCGAACCGGTACACCGGTCTCGAGCGACGAGACCTCCTCCTCACCGACTAGCGATTCAACATCTACTCCAAGGAAAACAGCGTCCGGAAACTCCGTAAAAATTTGATGGAGATCCAACGGTCGGATCAAAAGTTATGGCCCTTTTCGAACCGGTACACTAGTCTAAAGCGACGAGACCTCCTCCTCTCACCAAATAGCGATTCAACATCTACTCCAAGGAAAACAGCGTCCGGAAACTCGTAAAAATTTGAGGGAGATCCAACGGTCGGATCAAAAGTTATGGCCCTTTCGAACCGGTACACTAGTCTCGAGCGACGAGACCTCCTCCTCACCGAGTAGCGATTCAACATCTACTCCAAGGAAAACAGCGTCCGGAAACTCCTGTAAAAATTTGAGGGAGATCCAACGGTCGGATCAAAAGTTATGGCCCTTTCGAACCGGTACACTAGTCTCGAGCGACGAGACCTCCTCCTCACCGACTAGCGATTCAACATCTACTCCAAGGAAAAACAGCGTCCGGAAACTCGTGTAAAAATTTGAGGGAGATCCAACGGTCGGATCAAAAGTTATGGCCCTTTTCGAACCGGTACACTGGTCTCGAGCGACGAGACCTCCTTCTCACCGAATGGCGATTCAACATCTACTCCAAGGAAAACAGCGTCCGGAAACTCGTGTAAAAGTTTGAGGGAGATCCAACGGTCGGATCAAAAGTTATGGCCCTTTCGAACCGGTACACTAGTCTCGAGCGACGAGACCTCCTCCTCACCGACTAGCGATTCAACATCTACTCCAAGGAAAACAGCGTCCGGAAACTCGTATAAACATTTGAGGCAGATCCAACGGTCGGATCAAAAGTTATGGCCCTTTCGAACCGGTACACTGGTCTCGAGCGACGAGACCTCCTCCTCACCGACTAGCGATTCAACATCTACTCCAAGGAAAACAGCGTCCGGAAACTCCTGTAAAAATTTGATGGAGATCCAACGGTCGGATCTAAAGTTATGGCCTTTTCGAACCGGTACACTAGTCTAAAGCGACGAGATCTCCTTCTCACCAAATGGCGATTCAACATCTACTCCAAGGAAAACAGCGTCGGAAACTCGTGTAAAATTTTGAGGGTGATCCAACGGTCGGATCAAAAGTTATGGCCCTTTTCGAACCGGTACACTAGTCTCGAGCGACGAGACCTCCTCCTCACCAAGTAGCGATTCAACATCTACTCCAAGGAAAAAAAGCGTCGGAAACTCGTGTAAAACTTTGAGGGTGATCCAACTGTCGGATCAAAAGTCATGGCCCTTTCGAACCGGTACTGTGGTCTCGAGCGACGAGACCTCCTCCTCACCGACTAGCGATTCAATATCTACTCCAAGGAAAACAGCGTCGGAAACTCGTGTAAAAATTTGATGGAGATCCAACGGTCGGAATCAAAAGTTATGGCCCTTTCGAACCTGTACACTGGTCTCGAGCGACGAGACCTCCTCCTCACCGACTAGCGATTCAACATCTACTCCAAGGAAAAAAGCGTCCGGAAACTCCCTGTAAAAATTTGATGGAGATCCAACGGTCGGATCTAAAGTTATGGCCTTTTCGAACCGGTACACTAGTCTAAAGCGACGAGATCTCCTTCTCACCAAATGGCGATTCAACATCTACTCCAAGGAAAACAGCGTCCGGAAACTCCTGTAAATATTTGAGGGAGATCCAACGGTCGGATCAAAAGTTATGGCCCTTTCGAACCGGTACACTAGTCTCGAGCGACGAGACCTCCTCCTCACCGAGTAGCGATTCAACATCTACTCCAAGGAAAAACAGCGTCCGGAAACTCGTATAAAATTTGAGGGAGATCCAACGGTCGGATCAAAAGTTATGGCCCTTTCGAACCGGTACACTGGTCTCGAGCGACGAGACCTCCTCCTCACCGACTAGCGATTCAACATCTACTCCAAGGAAAACAGCGTCCGGAAACTCGTAAAAATTTGATGGAGATCCAACGGTCGGATCAAAAGTTATGGCCTTTTCGAACCGGTACACTAGTCTCTAAAGCGACGAGACCTCCTCCTCACCAATATGGCGATTCAACATCTACTCCAAGGAAAAAACAGCGTCCGGAAACTCGTGTAAAATTTGAGGGAGATCCAACGGTCGGATCAAAAGTTATGGCCCTTTCGAACCGGTACACTAGTCTCGAGCGACGAGACCTCCTCCTCACCGAGTAGCGATTCAACATCTACTCCAAGGAAAACAGCGTCGGAAACTCGTGTAAAATTTGAGGCAGATCCAACGGTCGTATCAAAAGTTATGGCCCTTTCGAACCTGTACACTGGTCTCGAGCGACGAGACCTCCTCCTCACCGACTAGCGATTCAACATCTACTCCAAGGAAAACAGCGTCCGGAAACTCGTATAAAATTTGAGGGAGATCCAACGGTCGGATCAAAAGTTATGGCCCTTTCGAACCGGTACACTAGTCTCGAGCGACGAGACCTCCTCCTCACCGACTAGCGATTCAACATCTACTCCAAGGAAAACAGCGTCCGGAAACTCGTGTAAAAATTTGATGGAGATCCAACGGTCGGATCAAAAGTTATGGCCTTTTCGAACCGGTACACTAGTCTAAAGCGACGAGACCTCCTCCTCACCGAGTAGCGATTCAACATCTACTCCAAGGAAAACAGCGTCCGGAAACTCGTGTAAAATTTTGAGGGAGATCCAACGGTCGGATCAAAAGTTATGGCCCTTTCGAACCGGTACACTGGTCTCGAGCGACGAGACCTCCTCCTCACCGACTAGCGATTCAACATCTACTCCAAGGAAAACAGCGTCCGGAAACTCCTGTAAATATTTGATGGAGATACAACGGTCGGATCAAAAGTTATGGTCTTTTCGAACCGGTACACTAGTCTCAAGCGACGAGACCTCCTCCTCACCGAAGAGCGATTCAACATCTACTCCAAGGAAAACAGCGTCCGGAAACTCGTGTAAAAATTTGAGGGAGATCCAACGGTCGGATCAAAAGTTATGGCCCTTTTCGAACCGGTACACTGGTCTCGAGCGACGAGACCTCCTCCTCACCAAGTAGCGATTCAACATCTACTCCAAGGAAAACAAGCGTCCGGAAACTCGTGTAAAATTTTGAGGGAGATCCAACGGTCGGATCAAAAGTTATGGCCCTTTCGAACCGGTACTGTGGTCTCGAGCGACGAGACCTCCTCCTCACCGACTAGCGATTCAACATCTACTCCAAGGAAAACAGCGTCCGGAAACTCGTATAAAAGTTTGAGGCAGATCCAACGGTCGGATCAAAAGTTATGGCCCTTTCGAACCGGTACACTAGTCTCGAGCGACGAGACCTCCTCCTCACCGACTAGCGATTCAACATCTACTCCAAGGAAAACAAAGCGTCCGGAAACTCCTGTAAAAATTTGATGGAGATCCAACGGTCGGATCTAAAGTTATGGCCTTTTCGAACCGGTACACTAGTCTAAAGCGACGAGATCTCCTCCTCACCAAATGGCGATTCAACATCTACTCCAAGGAAAACAGCGTCCGGAAACTCCTGTAAAATTTGAGGGAGATCCAACGGTCGGATCAAAAGTTATGGCCCTTTCGAACCGGTACACTAGTCTCGAGCGACGAGACCTCCTCCATACCGAGTAGCGATTCAACATCTACTCCAAGGAAAACAGCGTCCGGAAACTCGTGTAAAAATTTGAGGGGAGATCCAACGGTCGGATCAAAAGTTATGGCCCTTTCGAACCTGTACACTGGTCTCGAGCGACGAGACCTCCTCCTCACCGACTAGCGATTCAACATCTACTCCAAGGAAAACAGCGTCCGGAAACTCCTGTAATATTTGAGGGAGATCCAACGGTCGGATCAAAAGTTATGGCCCTTTCGAACCGGTACACTAGTCTCAAGCGACGAGACCTCCTCCTCACCAGAGTAGCGATTCAACATCTACTCCAAGGAAAACAGCGTCCGGAAACTCGTCGTAAAATTTGAGGGAGATCCAACGGTCGGATCAAAAGTTATGGCCCTTTCGAACCGGTACACTAGTCTCGAGCGACGAGACCTCCTCCTCACCGACTAGCGATTCAACATCTACTCCAAGGAAAACAGCGTCCGGAAACTCGTGTAAAAATTTGAGGGAGATCCAACGGTCGGATCAAAAGTTATGGCCCTTTCGAACCGGTACACTAGTCTCGAGCGACGAGACCTCCTCCTCACCGACTAGCGATTCAACATCTACTCCAAGGAAAACAGCGTCCGGAAACTCGTGTAAAAATTTGAGGGAGATCCAACGGTCGGATCAAAAGTTATGGCCCTTTCGAACCGGTACACTAGTCTCGAGCGACGAGACCTCCTCCTCACCGACTAGCGATTCAACATCTACTCCAAGGAAAACAAAGCGTCCGGAAACTCCTGTAAATATTTGATGGAGATCCAACGGTCGGATCAAAAGTTATGGCCCTTTCGAACCGGTACACTAGTCTCGAGCGACGAGACCTCCTCCTCACCGACTAGCGATTCAACATCTACTCCAAGGAAAACAAAGCGTCCGGAAACTCGTGTAAAAATTTGAGGGAGATCCAACGGTCGGATCAAAAGTTATGGCCCTTTCGAACCGGTACACTAGTCTCGAGCGACGAGACCTCCTCCTCACCGACTAGCGATTCAACATCTACTCCAAGGAAAACAGCGTCCGGAAACTCGTATAAACATTTGAGGCAGATCCAACGGTCGTATCAAAAGTTATGGCCCTTTCGAACCGGTACACTAGTCTCGAGCGACGAGACCTCCTCCTCACCGAGTAGCGATTCAACATCTACTCCAAGGAAAACAAGCGTCCGGAAACTCGTGTAAAATTTGAGGGAGATCCAACGGTCGGATCAAAAGTTATGGCCCTTTCGAACCGGTACACTAGTCTCGAGCGACGAGACCTCCTCCTCACCGAGTAGCGATTCAACATCTACTCCAAGGAAAACAGCGTCCGGAAACTCGTATAAAAGTTGAGGGTGATCCAACGGTCGGATCAAAAGTTATGGCCCTTTCGAACCGGTACACTGGTCTCGAGCGACGAGACCTCCTCCTCACCGACTAGCGATTCAACATCTACTCCAAGGAAAAAAAGCGTCCGGAAACTCGTGTAAAATTTGAGGGAGATCCAACGGTCGGATCAAAAGTTATGGCCCTTTCGAACCGGTACACTAGTCTCGAGCGACGAGACCTCCTCCTCACCGACTAGCGATTCAACATCTACTCCAAGGAAAACAAACGTCCGGAAACTCCTGTAAAAATTTGAGGGAGATCCAACGGTCGGATCAAAAGTTATGGCCTTTTCGAACCGGTACACTAGTCTCAAGCGACGAGACCTCCTCCTCACCAAATGGCGATTCAACATCTACTCCAAGGAAAACAGCGTCCGGAAACTCGTGTAAAAGTTTGAGGGAGATCCAACGGTCGGATCAAAAGTTATGGCCCTTTCGAACCGGTACACTAGTCTCGAGCGACGAGACCTCCTCCATACCGAGTAGCGATTCAACATCTACTCCAAGGAAAACAGCGTCCGGAAACTCGTATAAACATTTGAGGCAGATCCAACGGTCGTATCAAAAGTTATGGCCCTTTCGAACCTGTACACTAGTCTCGAGCGACGAGACCTCCTCCTCACCGACTAGCGATTCAACATCTACTCCAAGGAAAACAGCGTCCGGAAACTCGTGTAAAAGTTTGAGGCAGATCCAACGGTCGGATCTAAAGTTATGGCCTTTTCGAACCGGTACACTAGTCTAAACCGACGAGACCTCCTCCTCACCGACTAGCGATTCAACATCTACTCCAAGGAAAACGGCGTCCGGAAACTCCTGTAAAAATTTGATGGAGATCCAACGGTCGGATATAAAGTTATGGCCTTTCGAACCGGTACACTAGTCTCGAGCGACGAGACCTCCTCCTCACACTAGCGATTCAACATCTACTCCAAGGAAAACAGCGTCCGGAAACTCGTGTAAAATTTGAGGGAGATCCAACGGTCGGATCAAAAGTTATGGCCCTTTCGAACCGGTACACTGGTCTCGAGCGACGAGACCTCCTCCTCACCGACTAGCGATTCAACATCTACTCCAAGGAAAACAGCGTCCGGAAACTCCGTAAAAATTTGAGGGAGATCCAACGGTCGGATCAAAAGTTATGGCCTTTTCGAACCGGTACACTAGTCTCGAGCGACGAGACCTCCTCCTCACCAAATGGCGATTCAACATCTACTCCAAGGAAAACAAGCGTCCGGAAACTCGTGTAAAATTTGAGGGAGATCCAACGGTCGGATCAAAAGTTATGGCCCTTTCGAACCGGTACACTGGTCTCGAGCGACGAGACCTCCTCCTCACCGAGTAGCGATTCAACATCTACTCCAAGGAAAACAGCGTCGGAAACTCGTGTAAAATTTGAGGCAGATCCAACGGTCGGATCAAAAGTTATGGCCCTTTCGAACCGGTACACTGGTCTCGAGCGACGAGACCTCCTCCTCACCGACTAGCGATTCAACATCTACTCCAAGGAAAACAGCGTCCGGAAACTCGTGTAAAAATTTGAGGGAGATCCAACGGTCGGATCAAAAGTTATGGCCCTTTCGAACCGGTACACTAGTCTAAAGCGACGAGACCTCCTCCTCACCGACTAGCGATTCAACATCTACTCCAAGGAAAACATCGTCGGAAACTCCGTAAATATTTGATGGAGATCCAACGGTCGGATCAAAAGTTATGGCCCTTTCGAACCGGTACACTAGTCTCGAGCGACGAGACCTCCTCCTCACCGAGTAGCGATTCAACATCTACTCCAAGGAAAACAGCGTCCGGAAACTCTGTAAAAATTTGAGGGAGATCCAACGGTCGGATCAAAAGTTATGGCCCTTTCGAACCGGTACACTAGTCTCGAGCGACGAGACCTCCTCCTCACCGAGTAGCGATTCAACATCTACTCCAAGGAAAACAGGCGTCGGAAACTCGTGTAAAATTTGAGGGAGATCCAACGGTCGGATCAAAAGTTATGGCCCTTTCGAACCGGTACACTAGTCTCAAGCGACGAGACCTCCTCCTCACCGAATAGCGATTTAACATCTACTCCAAGGAAAACAACGTCCGGAAACTCGTGTAAAATTTGAGGGTGATCCAACGGTCGGATCAAAAGTTATGGCCCTTTCGAACCGGTACACGTGGTCTCGAGCGACGAGACCTCCTCCTCACCAAGTAGCGATTCAACATCTACTCCAAGGAAAACAGCGTCCGGAAACTCGTGTAAAATTTGAGGGAGATCCAACGGTCGGATCAAAAGTTATGGCCCTTTCGAACCGGTACCTGGTCTCGAGCGACGAGACCTCCTCCTCACCGACTAGCGATTCAACATCTACTCCAAGGAAAACAAGCGTCCGGAAACTCGTATAAACATTTGAGGCAGATCCAACGGTCGTATCAAAAGTTATGGCCCTTTCGAACCTGTACACTGGTCTCGAGCGACGAGACCTCCTCCTCACCGACTAGCGATTCAACATCTACTCCAAGGAAAACAAGCGTCCGGAAACTCCCGTAAAAATTTGATGGAGATCCAACGGTCGGATCAAAAGTTATGGCCTTTTCGAACCGGTACACTAGTCTAAAGCGACGAGACCTCCTCCTCACCAAATGGCGATTCAACATCTACTCCAAGGAAAACAACGTCCGGAAACTCGTGTAAAATTTGAGGGAGATCCAACGGTCGGATCAAAAGTTATGGCCCTTTCGAACCGGTACACTAGTCTCGAGCGACGAGACCTCCTCCTCACCGAGTAGCGATTCAACATCTACTCCAAGGAAAAAAAGCGTCCGGAAACTCGTGTAAACATTTGAGGCAGATCCAACGGTCGTATCAAAAGTTATGGCCCTTTCGAACCTGTACACTGGTCTCGAGCGACGAGACCTCCTCCTCACCGACTAGCGATTCAACATCTACTCCAAGGAAAACAACGTCTGGAAACTCCTGTAAAAATTTGAGGGAGATCCAACGGTCGGATCAAAAGTTATGGCCTTTTCGAACCGGTACACTGGTCTAAAGCGACGAGACCTCCTCCTCACCAACTAGCGATTCAACATCTACTCCAAGGAAAACGGCGTCCGGAAACTCGTGTAAAAATTTGTGGGAGATCCAACGGTCGGATCAAAAGTTATGGCTCTTTCGAACCGGTACACTAGTCTCAAGCGACGAGACCTCCTCCTCACCAAGTTGTGATTCAACATCTACTCCAAGGAAAACAGCGTCCGGAAACTCCAGTAAAAATTTGTGGCAGATCCAACGGTCGGATCAAAAGTTATGGCCCTTTCGAACCTGTACACTGGTCTCGAGCGACGAGACCTCCTCCTCACCGACTAGCGATTCAACATCTACTCCAAGGAAAACAGCGTCCGGAAACTCGTATAAAATTTGATGGAGATCCAACGGTCGGATCAAAAGTTATGGCCCTTTCGAACCGGTACACTAGTCTAAAGCGACGAGACCTCCTCCTCACCGAATAGCGATTCAACATCTACTCCAAGGAAAACAGCGTCCGGAAACTCCTGTAAAAATTTGAGGGAGATCCAACGGTCGGATCAAAAGTTATGGCCCTTTCGAACCGGTACACTGGTCTCGAGCGACGAGACCTCCTCCTCACCGACTAGCGATTCAACATCTACTCCAAGGAAAACAGCGTCCGGAAACTCGTAAAAATTTGAGGGTGATCCAACGGTCGGATCAAAAGTTATGGCCCTTTCGAACCGGTACACTGGTCTCGAGCGACGAGACCTCCTCCTCACCGACTAGCGATTCAACATCTACTCCAAGGAAAACAGCGTCCGGAAACTCGTGTAAAAGTTTGAGGGAGATCCAACGGTCAGATCAAAAGTTATGGCCCTTTCGAACCGGTACACTAGTCTCGAGCGACGAGACCTCCTCCTCACCGACTCTCGATTCAACATCTACTCCAAGGAAAACAAGCGTCCGGAAACTCCTGTAAAAATTTGAGGGAGATCCAACGGTCGGATCAAAAGTTATGGCCCTTTCGAACCGGTACACTGGTCTCGAGCGACGAGACCTCCTCCTCACCGACTAGCGATTCAACATCTACTCCAAGGAAAAACAGCGTCCGGAAACTCCTGTAAAAATTTGAGGGAGATCCAACGGTCGGATCAAAAGTTATGGCCCTTTCGAACCGGTACACTAGTCTCGAGCGACGAGACCTCCTCCTCACCGAGTAGCGATTTAACATCTACTCCAAGGAAAACAGCGTCCGGAAACTCGTAAAAATTTGAGGGAGATCCAACGGTCGGATCAAAAGTTATGGCCCTTTCGAACCGGTACACTGGTCTCGAGCGACGAGACCTCCTCCTCACCGACTAGCGATTCAACATCTACTCCAAGGAAAAAAGCGTCCGGAAACTCCCGTGTAAAAATTTGAGGGAGATCCAACGGTCGGATCAAAAGTTATGGCCCTTTCGAACCGGTACACTGGTCTCGAGCGACGAGACCTCCTCCTCACCGACTAGCGATTCAACATCTACTCCAAGGAAAAAAGCGTCCGGAAACTCGTGTAAAAATTTGATGGAGATCCAACGGTCGGATCAAAAGTTATGGCCTTTTCGAACCGGTACACTAGTCTCGAGCGACGAGACCTCCTCCTCACCAAATAGCGATTCAACATCTACTCCAAGGAAAACAGCGTCCGGAAACTCGTGTAAAATTTTGAGGGTGATCCAACGGTCGGATCAAAAGTTATGGCCCTTTTGAACCGGACACTGGTCTCGAGCGACGAGACCTCCTCCTCACCAAGTAGCGATTCAACATCTACTCCAAGGAAAACAGCGTCCGGAAACTCGTGTAAAATTTGAGGGAGATCCAACGGTCGGATCAAAAGTTATGGCCCTTTCGAACCGGTACACCGGGTCTCGAGCGACGAGACCTCCTCCTCACCGACTAGCGATTCAACATCTACTCCAAGGAAAACAACGTCCGGAAACTCGTATAAAATTTGATGGAGATCCAACGGTCGGATCAAAAGTTATGGCCCTTTTCGAACCGGTACACTGGTCTCAAGCGACGAGACCTCCTCCTCACCAAACTAGCGATTCAACATCTACTCCAAGGAAAACAAGCGTCCGGAAACTCGTATAAAAGTTTGAGGGAGATCCAACGGTCGGATCTAAAGTTATGGCCTTTTCGAACCGGTACACTAGTCTAAAGCGACGAGACCTCCTCCTCACCAAATGGCGATTCAACATCTACTCCAAGGAAAACAGCGTCCGAAACTCGTGTAAAATTTGAGGGAGATCCAACGGTCGGATCAAAAGTTATGGCCCTTTCGAACCGGTACACTAGTCTCGAGCGACGAGACCTCCTCCATACCGAGTAGCGATTTAACATCTACTCCAAGGAAAACAGCGTCCGGAAACTCGTATAAACATTTGAGGCAGATCCAACGGTCGTATCAAAAGTTATGGCCCTTTCGAACCTGTACACTGGTCTCGAGCGACGAGACCTCCTCCTCACCGACTAGCGATTCAACATCTACTCCAAGGAAAAAAAAGCGTCCGAAACTCCGTAAAAATTTGAGGGAGATCCAACGGTCGGATCTAAAGTTATGGCCTTTTCGAACCGGTACACTAGTCTAAAGCGACGAGACCTCCTCCTCACCGACTAGCGATTCAACATCTACTCCAAGGAAAACAGCGTCCGGAAACTCCTGTAAAAATTTGAGGGAGATCCAACGGTCGGATCAAAAGTTATGGCCCTTTCGAACCGGTACACTAGTCTCGAGCGACGAGACCTCCTCCTCACCGAGTAGCGATTCAACATCTACTCCAAGGAAAACAGCGTCCGGAAACTCCTGTAAAATTTGAGGGAGATCCAACGGTCGGATCAAAAGTTATGGCCCTTTCGAACCGGTACACTAGTCTCGAGCGACGAGACCTCCTCCTCACCGACTAGCGATTCAACATCTACTCCAAGGAAAAAAAAGCGTCCGGAAACTCGTGTAAAATTTGAGGGTGATCCAACGGTCGGATCAAAAGTTATGGCCCTTTTCGAACCGGTACACTGGTCTCGAGCGACGATACCTCCTCCTCACCGAGTAGCGATTCAACATCTACTCCAAGGAAAACAGCGTCCGGAAACTCGTGTAAAACTTTGAGGGAGATCCAACGGTCGGATCAAAAGTTATGGCCCTTTCGAACCGGTACACTGGTCTCGAGCGACGAGACCTCCTCCTCACCGACTAGCGATTCAACATCTAATCCAAGAAAAACAAAGCGTCCGGAAACTCCTGTAAAAGTTTGAGGGAGATCCAACGGTCGGATCAAAAGTTATGGCCCTTTCGAACCGGTACACTGGTCTCGAGCGACGAGACCTCCTCCTCACCGACTAGCGATTCAACATCTACTCCAAGGAAAAAAGCGTCCGGAAACTCGTGTAAAATTTGATGGAGATCCAACGGTCGGATCAAAAGTTATGGCCCTTTCGAACCGGTACACTAGTCTAAAGCGACGAGACCTCCTCCTCACCAAATGGCGATTCAACATCTACTCCAAGGAAAACAACGTCCGGAAACTCCGTGTAAAAATTTGAGGGAGATCCAACGGTCGGATCAAAAGTTATGGCCCTTTCGAACCGGTACACTAGTCTCGAGCGACGAGACCTCCTCCATACCGAGTAGCGATTCAACATCTACTCCAAGGAAAACAGGCGTCCCGGAAACTCGTGTAAAAATTTGAGGGAGATCCAACGGTCGGATCAAAAGTTATGGCCCTTTCGAACCGGTGACACTAGTCTCGAGCGACGAGACCTCCTCCTCACCGACTAGCGATTCAACATCTACTCCAAGGAAAAAAAGTCCAGGAAACTCGTATAAACATTTGAGGCAGATCCAACGGTCGTATCAAAAGTTATGGCCCTTTCGAACCTGTACACTGGTCTCGAGCGACGAGACCTCCTCCTCACCGACTAGCGATTCAACATCTACTCCAAGGAAAACGGCGTCCGGAAACTCCTGTAAAAATTTGATGGAGATCCAACGGTCGGATCTAAAGTTATGGCCTTTTCGAACCGGTACACTAGTCTAAAGCGACGAGACCTCCTCCTCACCGACTAGCGATTCAACATCTACTCCAAGGAAAACAAAGCGTCAGGAAACTCGTGTAAAATTTGAGGGAGATCCAACGGTCGGATCAAAAGTTATGGCCCTTTCGAACCGGTACACTGGTCTCGAGCGACGAGACCTCCTCCTCACCGAGTAGCGATTCAACATCTACTCCAAGGAAAACAGCGTCCGGAAACTCGTGTAAAATTTGAGGGAGATCCAACGGTCGGATCAAAAGTTATGGCCCTTTCGAACCGGTACACTGGTCTCGAGCGACGAGACCTCCTCCTCACCGACTAGCGATTCAACATCTACTCCAAGGAAAACAAGCGTCCGGAAACTCGTATAAAATTTGAGGGAGATCCAACGGTCGGATCAAAAGTTATGGCCCTTTCGAACCGGTACACTAGTCTAAAGCGACGAGACCTCCTCCTCACCGAATAGCGATTCAACATCTACTCCAAGGAAAACAACGTCCGGAAACTCGTATAAAATTTGAGGGAGATCCAACGGTCGGATCAAAAGTTATGGCCCTTTCGAACCGGTACACTGGTCTCGAGCGACGAGACCTCCTCCTCACCAAAGTAGCGATTCAACATCTACTCCAAGGAAAACAGCGTCCGGAAACTCGTGTAAAAATTTGAGGGAGATCCAACGGTCGGATCAAAAGTTATGGCCCTTTCGAACCGGTACACTAGTCTCGAGCGACGAGACCTCCTCCTCACCGAGTAGCGATTCAACATCTACTCCAAGAAAAAAACGGCGTCGGAAACTCGTGTAAAATTTGAGGGAGATCCAACGGTCGGATCAAAAGTTATGGCCTTTTCAACCGGTACACTGGTCTCGAGCGACGAGACCTCCTCCTCACCGACTAGCGATTCAACATCTACTCCAAGGAAAACAGCGTCCGGAAACTCCTGTAAAAATTTGATGGAGATCCAACGGTCGGATCAAAAGTTATGGCCTTTTCGAACCGGTACACTAGTCTAAAGCGACGAGACCTCCTCCTCACCAAGTAGCGATTCAACATCTACTCCAAGGAAAAACGGCGTCCGGAAACTCGTATAAAATTTTGAGGGTGATCCAACGGTCGGATCAAAAGTTATGGCCCTTTCGAACCGGTACACTGGTCTCGAGCGACGAGACCTCCTCCTCACCGAGTAGCGATTCAACATCTACTCCAAGGAAAACAAGCGTCCGGAAACTCGTAAAATTTGAGGGAGATCCAACGGTCGGATCAAAAGTTATGGCCCTTTCGAACCGGTACACTAGTCTCGAGCGACGAGACCTCCTCCTCACCGAGTAGCGATTCAACATCTACTCCAAGGAAAACGGCGTCGGAAACTCGTGTAAAAATTTGAGGGAGATCCAACGGTCGGATCAAAAGTTATGGCCCTTTCGAACCGGTACACTGGTCTCGAGCGACGAGACCTCCTCCTCACCGAGTAGCGATTCAACATCTACTCCAAGGAAAACAGCGTCCGGAAACTCCTGTAAAAATTTGATGGAGATCCAACGGTCGGATCAAAAGTTATGGCCCTTTCGAACCGGTACACTAGTCTCAAGCGACGAGACCTCCTCCTCACCAACTAGCGATTCAACATCTACTCCAAGGAAAACGGCGTCGGAAACTCGTGTAAAAATTTGAGGGAGATCCAACGGTCGGATCAAAAGTTATGGCCCTTTCGAACCGGTACACTAGTCTCGAGCGACGAGACCTCCTCCTCACCGAGTAGCGATTCAACATCTACTCCAAGGAAAACGGCGTCCCGGAAACTCGTGTAAAATTTTGAGGGGAGATCCAACGGTCGGATCAAAAGTTATGGCCCTTTCGAACCGGTACACTAGTCTCGAGCGACGAGACCTCCTCCTCACCGAGTAGCGATTCAACATCTACTCCAAGGAAAACGGCGTCGGAAACTCGTGTAAAATTTGAGGGAGATCCAACGGTCGGATCAAAAGTTATGGCCCTTTCGAACCGGTACACTGGTCTCGAGCGACGAGACCTCCTCCTCACCAAATAGCGATTCAACATCTACTCCAAGGAAAACAACGTCCGGAAACTCCTGTAATATTTGAGGGAGATCCAACGGTCGGATCAAAAGTTATGGCCCTTTCGAACCGGTACACTAGTCTCGAGCGACGAGACCTCCTCCATACCGAGTAGCGATTTAACATCTACTCCAAGGCAAACTGCGTCCGGAAACTCGTATAAAAATTTGAGGCAGATCCAACGGTCGGATCAAAAGTTATGGCCCTTTCGAACCGGTACACTGGTCTCGAGCGACGAGACCTCCTCCTCACCGAGTAGCGATTCAACATCTACTCCAAGGAAAACAGCGTCCGGAAACTCCTGTAAAAATTTGAGGGAGATCCAACGGTCGGATCAAAAGTTATGGCCCTTTCGAACCGGTACACTAGTCTCGAGCGACGAGACCTCCTCCTCACCGAGTAGCGATTCAACATCTACTCCAAGGAAAACAGCGTCCAGGAAACTCGTGTAAAATTTTGAGGGAGATCCAACTGTCGGATCAAAAGTTATGGCCCTTTCGAACCGGTACACTGGTCTCGAGCGACGAGACCTCCTCCTCACCAAATAGCGATTCAACATCTACTCCAAGGAAAACAAGGCGTCAGGAAACTCGTGTAAAAATTTGAGGGAGATCCAACGGTCGGATCAAAAGTTATGGCCCTTTCGAACCGGTACACTGGTCTCGAGCGACGAGACCTCCTCCTCACCGAGTAGCGATTCAACATCTACTCCAAGGAAAACAGCGTCCGGAAACTCGTGTAAAAATTTGAGGGAGATCCAACGGTCGGATCAAAAGTTATGGCCCTTTCGAACCTGTACACTGGTCTCGAGCGACGAGACCTCCTCCTCACCGACTAACGATTCAACATCTACTCCAAGGAAAACGGCGTCAGGAAACTCCTGTAAAAATTTGAGGGAGATCCAACGGTCGGATCAAAAGTTATGGCCCTTTCGAACCGGTACACTAGTCTAAAGCGACGAGACCTCCTCCTCACCGAATAGCGATTCAACATCTACTCCAAGGAAAACAGCGTCCGGAAACTCGTGTAAAATTTTGAGGAGATCCAACGGTCGGATCAAAAGTTATGGCCCTTTCGAACCGGTACACTAGTCTCGAGCGACGAGACCTCCTCCTCACCGAGTAGCGATTCAACATCTACTCCAAGGAAAAAACAGCGTCCGGAAACTCGTATAAAATTTGAGGGAGATCCAACGGTCGGATCAAAAGTTATGGCCCTTTCGAACCGGTACACTAGTCTAAAGCGACGAGACCTCCTCCTCACCGAGTAGCGATTCAACATCTACTCCAAGGAAAACGGCGTCGGAAACTCCTGTAAAAATTTGAGGGAGATCCAACGGTCGGATCAAAAGTTATGGCCCTTTCGAACCGGTACACTAGTCTCGAGCGACGAGACCTCCTCCTCACCGAGTAGCGATTCAACATCTACTCCAAGGAAAACGGCGTCCGGAAACTCGTGTAAAATTTGAGGGAGATCCAACGGTCGGATCAAAAGTTATGGCCCTTTCGAACCGGTACACTGGTCTCGAGCGACGAGACCTCCTCCTCACCGAGTAGCGATTCAACATCTACTCCAAGGAAAACAAAGCGTCCGGAAACTCGTGTAAAATTTTGAGGGAGATCCAACGGTCGGATCAAAAGTTATGGCCCTTTCGAACCGGTACACTAGTCTCGAGCGACGAGACCTCCTCCTCACCGAGTAGCGATTCAACATCTACTCCAAGGAAAACGGCGTCCGGAAACTCGTGTAAAAATTTGAGGGAGATCCAACGGTCGGATCAAAAGTTATGGCCCTTTCGGAACCGGTACACTGGTCTCGAGCGACGAGACCTCCTCCTCACCGAGTAGCGATTCAACATCTACTCCAAGGAAAACAGCGTTCGGAAACTCCTGTAAAATTTTGAGGGAGATCCAACGGTCGGATCAA
This sequence comes from Populus x sibirica, assembly GCA_019202695.1. Taxonomy (NCBI): domain Eukaryota; kingdom Viridiplantae; phylum Streptophyta; class Magnoliopsida; order Malpighiales; family Salicaceae; genus Populus; species Populus x sibirica. Next base: position 36,068 of record JAGMVL010001973.1, read on the forward strand.
AAGTTATGGCCCTTTCGAACCGGTACACTAGTCTCGAGCGACGAGACCTCCTCCTCACCGAGTAGCGATTCAACATCTACTCCAAGGAAAACAGCGTCCCGGAAACTCGTGTAAAAGATTTGAGGGAGATCCAACGGTCGGATCAAAAGTTATGGCCCTTTCGAACCGGTACACTGGTCTCGAGCGACGAGACCTCCTCCTCACCGAGTAGCGATTCAACATCTACTCCAAGGAAAACGGCGTCCGGAAACTCGTGTAAAATTTGAGGGAGATCCAACGGTCGGATCAAAAGTTATGGCCCTTTCGAACCGGTACACTAGTCTCGAGCGACGAGACCTCCTCCTCACCGAGTAGCGATTCAACATCTACTCCAAGGAAAACGGCGTCAGGAAACTCGTGTAAAAATTTGAGGGAGATCCAACGGTCGGATCAAAAGTTATGGCCCTTTCGAACCGGTACACTAGGTCTCGAGCGACGAGACCTCCTCCTCACCGAGTAGCGATTCAACATCTACTCCAAGGAAAACGGCGTCCGAAACTCCTGTAAAATTTGAGGGAGATCCAACGGTCGGATCAAAAGTTATGGCCCTTTCGAACCGGGTACACTGGTCTCGAGCGACGAGACCTCCTCCTCACCGAGTAGCGATTCAACATCTACTCCAAGGAAAACAGCGTCAGGAAACTCTGTAAAAATTTGAGGGAGATCCAACGGTCGGATCAAAAGTTATGGCCCTTTCGAACCGGTACACTGGTCTCGAGCGACGAGACCTCCTCCTCACCGAGTAGCGATTCAACATCTACTCCAAGGAAAACGGCGTCCGGAAACTCCCGTAAAATTTGAGGGAGATCCAACGGTCGGATCAAAAGTTATGGCCCTTTCGAACCGGTACACTAGTCTCGAGCGACGAGACCTCCTCCTCACCGAATAGCGATTCAACATCTACTCCAAGGAAAACAAGTGTCGGAAACTCCGTGTAAAATTTTGAGGGAGATCCAACGGTCGGATCAAAAGTTATGGCCCTTTCGAACCGGTACACTAGTCTCGAGCGACGAGACCTCCTCCTCACTGAGCGATTCAACATCTACTCCAAGGAAAACGGCGTCCGGAAACTCTGTAAAATTTTGAGGGAGATCCAACGGTCGGATCAAAAGTTATGGCCCTTTCGAACCGGTACACTGGTCTCGAGCGACGAGACCTCCTCCTCACCGACTAGCGATTCAACATCTACTCCAAGGAAAACGGCGTCGGAAACTCGTATAAAATTTGAGGGAGATCCAACAGTCGGATCAAAACTTATGGCCCTTTCGAACCGGTACACTAGTCTCGAGCGACGAGACCTCCTCCTCACCAAATAGCGATTCAACATCTACTCCAAGGAAAACAGCGTCCGGAAACTCCTGTAAAAATTTGAGGGAGATCCAACGGTCGGATCAAAAGTTATGGCCCTTTCGAACCGGTACACTAGTCTCGAGCGACGAGACCTCCTCCTCACCGAGTAGCGATTCAACATCTACTCCAAGGAAAAACAGCGTCAGGAAACTCCTGTAAAAATTTGAGGGAGATCCAACGGTCGGATCAAAAGTTATGGCCCTTTCGAACCGGTACACTGGTCTCGACCGACGAGACCTCCTCCTCACCGAGTAGCGATTCAACATCTACTCCAAGGAAAACAAGCGTCCAGGAAACTCTGTAAAAATTTGAGGGAGATCCAACGGTCGGATCAAAAGTTATGGCCCTTTCGAACCGGTACACTAGTCTCGAGCGACGAGACCTCCTCCTCACCGAGTAGCGATTCAACATCTACTCCAAGGAAAACAGCGTCCAGGAAACTCCTGTAAAAATTTGAGGGAGATCCAACGGTCGGATCAAAAGTTATGGCCCTTTCGAACCGGTACACTAGTCTCGAGCGACGAGACCTCCTCCTCACCGAGTAGCGATTCAACATCTACTCCAAGGAAAAACAGCGTCCGGAAACTCGTGTAAAAATTTGAGGGAGATCCAACGGTCGGATCAAAAGTTATGGCCCTTTCGAACCGGTACACTGGTCTCGAGCGACGAGACCTCCTCCTCACCGAGTAGCGATTCAACATCTACTCCAAGGAAAACGCAGTTCGGAAACTCCGTATAAAATTTGAGGGAGATCCAACGGTCGGATCAAAAGTTATGGCCCTTTCGAACCGGTACACTAGTCTCGAGCGACGAGACCTCCTCCTCACCGAAAGCGATTCAACATCTACTCCAAGGAAAACAGCGTCCGGAAACTCCTGTAAAAATTTGAGGGAGATCCAACGGTCGGATCAAAAGTTATGGCCCTTTCGAACCGGTACACTAGTCTCGAGCGACGAGACCTCCTCCTCACCGAGTAGCGATTCAACATCTACTCCAAGGAAAACAGCGTCCGGAAACTCGTGTAAAAATTTGAGGGAGATCCAACGGTCGGATCAAAAGTTATGGCCCTTTCGAACCGGTACACTGGTCTCGAGCGACGAGACCTCCTCCTCCTCACCGAGTAGCGATTCAACATCTACTCCAAGGAAAACAGCGTCGGAAACTCGTGTAAAATTTTGAGGAGATCCAACGGTCGGATCAAAAGTTATGGCCCTTTCCGAACCGGTACACTGGTCTCGAGCGACGAGACCTCCTCCTCACCGATTAGCGATTCAACATCTACTCCAAGGAAAACGGCGTCCAGGAAACTCTGTAAAAATTTGAGGGAGATCCAACGGTCGGATCAAAAGTTATGGCCCTTTCGAACCGGTACACTAGTCTCGGCGACGAGACCTCCTCCTCACCGAGTAGCGATTCAACATCTACTCCAAGGAAAACGGCGTCGGAAACTCGTGTAAAAATTTGAGGGAGATCCAACGGTCGGATCAAAAGTTATGGCCCTTTCGAACCGGTACACTGGTCTCGAGCGACGAGACCTCCTCCTCCCGAGTAGCGATTCAACATCTACTCCAAGGAAAACAGCGTCCGGAAACTCCTGTAAAAATTTGAGGGAGATCCAACGGTCGGATCAAAAGTTATGGCCCTTTCAACCGGTACACTGGTCTCGGCGACGAGACCTCCTCCTCACCAAGTAGCGATTCAACATCTACTCCAAGGAAAAACAGCGTCCGGAAACTCCTGTAAAAATTTGAGGGAGATCCAACGGTCGGATCAAAAGTTATGGCCCTTTCGAACCGGTACACTAGTCTCGGCGACGAGACCTCCTCCTCACCGAGTAGCGATTCAACATCTACTCCAAGGAAAACGGCGTCCGGAAACTCCTGTAAAAATTTGAGGGAGATCCAACGGTCGGATCAAAAGTTATGGCCCTTTTCAACCGGGTACACCTGGTCTCGAGCGACGAGACCTCCTCCTCACCGAGTAGCGATTCAACATCTACTCCAAGGAAAACAGCGTCCGGAAACTCCTGTAAAAATTTGAGGGAGATCCAACGGTCGGATCAAAAGTTATGGCCCTTTCGAACCGGTACACCGGTCTCGGCGACGAGACCTCCTCCTCCCAGAGTAGCGATTCAACATCTACTCCAAGGAAAACAGCGTCAGGAAACTCCTGTAAAAATTTGAGGGAGATCCAACGGTCGGATCAAAAGTTATGGCCCTTTCTAACCGGTACACTGGTCTCGGCGACGAGACCTCCTCCTCACTGAGTAGCGATTCAACATCTACTGCAAGGAAAACGACATTTGAAAACTCTTGTAAAATTTTGGAGGCGATCCAACGGTCAGATCAAAAAGTTATGGCCCTTTCGAACGGTACACTTGGTCTCGAGCGACGAGACCTCCTCCTCACCGAGTAGCGATTCAACATCTACTCCAAGGAAAACGGCGTCAGGAAAACTCTTGTAAAAATTTGAGGGAGATCCAACGGTCGGATCAAAAGTTATGGCCCTTTCAAGCACGGTACACTAGTCTCGAGCGACGAGACCTCCTCCTCACCGAGTAGCGATTCAACATCTACTCCAAGGAAAACAACGTCCGGAAACTCCTGTAAAAATTTGAGGGAGATCCAACGGTCGGATCAAAAGTTATGGCCCTTTCTAACGGTACACTAGTCTCGGCGGCGAGACCTCCTCCTCATCGAGTAGCGATTCAACATCTACTCCAAGGAAAACTGACGTCCAGGAAACTCCTGTAAAAATTTGAGGGAGATCCAACGGTCGGATCAAAAGTTATGGCCCTTTCGAACCGGTACACTGGTCTCGGCGACGAGACCTCCTCCTCACCGAGTAGCGATTCAACATCTACTCCAAGGAAAACGGCGTCCAGGAAACTCCTGTAAAAATTTGAGGGAGATCCAACGGTCGGATCAAAAGTTATGGCCCTTTCCAGCCGGTACACTGGTCTCGAGCGACGAGACCTCCTCCTCACCGAGTAGCGATTCAACATCTACTCCAAGGAAAACGGCGTCGGAAACTCCTGTAAAATTTGAGGGAGATCCAACGGTCGGATCAAAAGTTATGGCCCTTTCCAAGCCGTACACTGGTCTCGGCGACGAGACCTCCTCCTCACCGAGTAGCGATTCAACATCTACTCCAAGGAAAACGGCGTCAGGAAACTCCTGTAAAAATTTGAGGGAGATCCAACGGTCGGATCAAAAGTTATGGCCCTTTCGAACCGGTACACTGGTCTCGAGCGACGAGACCTCCTCCTCACCGAGTAGCGATTCAACATCTACTCCAAGGAAAACAGGCGTCCAGGAAACTCCTGTAAAAATTTGAGGAGATCCAACGGTCGGATCAAAAGTTATGGCCCTTTCAAACCGGTACACGTGGTCTCGGAGCGACGAGACCTCCTCCTCACCGAGTAGCGATTCAACATCTACTCCAAGGAAAACGGCGTCCAGGAAACTCGTGTAAAATTTTGAGGGAGATCCAACGGTCGGATCAAAAGTTATGGCCCTTTCCAACCGTGCACTGGTCTCGAGCGACGAGACCTCCTCCTCACCGAGTAGCGATTCAACATCTACTCCAAGGAAAACGGCGTCGGAAACTCGTAAAAATTTGAGGGAGATCCAACGGTCGGATCAAAAGTTATGGCCCTTTCCAACCGGTACACTAGTCTCGAGCGACGAGACCTCCTCCTCACCGAGTAGCGATTCAACATCTACTCCAAGAAAACAGCGTCCCGAAAACTCCTGTAAAAATTTGAGGGAGATCCAACTGTCGGATCAAAAGTTATGGCCCTTTCGAACCGGTACACTAGTCTCGAGCGACGAGACCTCCTCCTCATCGAGCAGAGATTCAACAACTACTCCAAGGAAAACAGCGTCGGGAAACACCTGTGAAAGTTTGAGGGAGATCCAACGGTCGGATCAAAAGTTATGGCCCTTTCAACCGATTACACTGGTCTCGAGCGACGAGACCTCCTCCTCACCGAGTAGCGATTCAACATCTACTCCAAGGAAAACAGCGTCCGGAAACTCCTGTAAAAATTTGAGGGAGATCCAACGGTCGGATCAAAAGTTATGGCCCTTTCGAACCGGTACACTTGGTCTCGGCGACGAGACCTCCTCCTCACCGAGTAGCGATTCAACATCTACTCCAAGGAAAACAGCGTCCAGGAAACTCCTGTAAAAATTTGAGGGAGATCCAACGGTCGGATCAAAAGTTATGGCCCTTTCGAACCGGTACACTGGTCTCGAGCGACGAGACCTCCTCCTCACCGAGTAGCGATTCAACATCTACTCCAAGGAAAACGGCGTCGGAAACTCCTGTAAAAATTTGAGGGAGATCCAACGGTCGGATCAAAAGTTATGGCCCTTTCGAACCGGTACACTAGTCTCGAGCGACGAGACCTCCTCCTCACCGAGTAGCGATTCAACATCTACTCCAAGGAAAACGGCGTCAGGAAAACTCGTGTAAAAATTTGAGGGAGATCCAACGGTCGGATCAAAAGTTATGGCCCTTTCCAACCGGTACACTTGGTCTCGAGCGACGAGACCTCCTCCTCATCGAGTAGCGATTCAACATCTACTCCAAGGAAAACGGCGTCGGAAACTCCTGTAAAAATTTGAGGGAGATCCAACGGTCGGATCAAAAGTTATGGCCCTTTCAACCCGGTACACTAGTCTCGAGCGACGAGACCTCCTCCTCACCGAGTAGCGATTCAACATCTACTCCAAGGAAAACGGCGTCAAGGAAACTCCTGTAAAAATTTTGAGGGAGATCCAACGGTCGGATCAAAAGTTATGGCCCTTTCGAACCGGTACACTGGTCTCGAGCGACGAGACCTCCTCCTCACCGAGTAGCGATTCAACATCTACTCCAAGGAAAACGGCTCAGGAAACTCCGTAAAAATTTGAGGGAGATCCAACGGTCGGATCAAAAGTTATGGCCCTTTCAACCGGTACACTAGTCTCGGCGACGAGACCTCCTCCTCACCGAGTAGCGATTCAACATCTACTCCAAGGAAAACATCGTCGGAAACTCGTTAAAAATTTGAGGGAGATCCAACGGTCGGATCAAAAGTTATGGCCCTTTCAACCGGTACACTGGTCTCGAGCGACGAGACCTCCTCCTCACCGAGTAGCGATTCAACATCTACGCCAAGGAAAACGGCGTCGGAAACTCCTGTAAAAATTTGAGGGAGATCCAACGGTCGGATCAAAAGTTATGGCCCTTTCAACCGGTACACTCGGTCTCGAGCGACGAGACCTCCTCCTCCCGAGTAGCGATTCAACATCTACTCCAAGGAAAACATCGTCAGGAAACTCCTGTAAAAATTTGAGGGAGATCCAACGGTCGGATCAAAAGTTATGGCCCTTTCCTAACCGGTACACTGGTCTCGAGCGACGAGACCTCCTCCTCACCGAGTAGCGATTCAACATCTACTCCAAGGAAAACGGCGTCCAGGAAACTCTTGTAAAAATTTGAGGGAGATCCAACGGTCGGATCAAAAGTTATGGCCCTTTCGACCGGTACACTGGTCTCGAGCGACGAGACCTCCTCCTCCCGAGTAGCGATTCAACATCTACTCCAAGGAAAACAGCGTCCAGGAAACTCCTGTAAAAATTTGAGGGAGATCCAACGGTCGGATCAAAAGTTATGGCCCTTTCTAACCGGTACACTGGTCTCGACGCGAGACCTCCTCCTCACCGAGTAGCGATTCAACATCTACTCCAAGGAAAACGGCGTCAGGAAAACTCCTGTAAAATTTGAGGGAGATCCAACGGTCGGATCAAAAGTTATGGCCCTTTCGAACCGGTACACTGGTCTCGGCGACGAGACCTCCTCCTCCTGAGTAGCGATTCAACATCTACTCCAAGGAAAACAGCGTCCGGAAACTCCTGTAAAAATTTGAGGGAGATCCAACGGTCGGATCAAAAGTTATGGCCCTTTCAACCGGTACACTGGTCTCGGCGACGAGACCTCCTCCTCACCGAGTAGCGATTCAACATCTACTCCAAGGAAAACGGCGTCCAGGAAACTCGTGTAAAAATTTGAGGGAGATCCAACGGTCGGATCAAAAGTTATGGCCCTTTCCAACCGGTACACTGGTCTCGAGCGACGAGACCTCCTCCTCACCGAGTAGCGATTCAACATCTACTCCAAGGAAAACGGCGTCAGGAAAACTCCTGTAAAAATTTGAGGAGGTCCAACGGTCGGATCAAAAGTTATGGCCCTTTCGAACCGGTACACTGGTCTCGGCGACGAGACCTCCTCCTCACCGGTGGCGATTCAACATCTACGCCAAGGAAAACGGCGTCCGGAAACTCCTGTAAAAATTTGAGGGAGGTCCAACGGTCGGATCAAAAGTTATGGCCCTTTCTAACTGGTACACTAGTCTCGAGCGACGAGACCTCCTCCTCAACGAGTAGCGATTCAACATCTACTCCAAGGAAAACGGCGTCCAGGAAACTCTTGTAAAATATTTAGGGAGATCCAACGGTCGGATCAAAAGTTATGGCCCTTTCGAACCGGTACACTTGTCTCGACGGACGAGACCTCCTCCTCCCCGAGTAGCGATTCAACATCTACTCCAAGGAAAACGGCGTCGGGAAAACTCTGTAAAAATTTGAGGGAGGTCCAACGGTCGGATCAAAAGTTATGGCCCTTTCAACCGGTACACTAGTCTCGGCGACGAGACCTCCTCCTCACCGAGTAGCGATTCAACATCTACTCCAAGGAAAACATCGTCGGAAACTCTTGTAAAAATTTGAGGGAGATCCAACGGTCGGATCAAAAGTTATGGCCCTTTCCAACCGGTACACTGGTCTCGGCGACGAGACCTCCTCCTCCTCGAGTAGCGATTCAACATCTACTCCAAGGAAAGCAGGCGTCCGGAAAACTCCTGTAAAAATTTGAGGGAGATCCAACGGTCGGATCAAAAGTTATGGCCCTTTCAACAGGTACACTAGTCTCGGCGACGAGACCTCCTCCTCCCGAGTGGCGATTCAACATCTACTCCAAGGAAAACGGCGTCAGGAAACTCCTGTAAAAATTTGAGGGAGGTCCAACGGTCGGATCAAAAGTTATGGCCCTTTCCAACCGGTACACTTGGTCTCGGCGACGAGACCTCCACCTCACCAAGTAGCCATTCAACAACTACGCAAAGGAAAACGGCGTCCGAAAACTCCTGTAAAAATTTGAGGGAGATCCAACGGTCGGATCAAAAGTTATGGCCCTTTCGAACCGGTACACTTGTCTCGAGCGACGAGACCTCCTCCTCACCGAGTAGCGATTCAACATCTACGCCAAGGAAAACAACGTCCAGGAAACTCCTGTAAAAATTTGAGGGAGGTCCAACGGTCGGATCAAAAGTTATGGCCCTTTCTAACCGGTACACTAGTGTCTCGGCGCGAGACCTCCTCCTCACCGAGTAGCGATTCAACATCTACTCCAAGGAAAACGGCGTCCAGGAAACTCCTGTAAAAATTTGAGGGAGATCCAACGGTCGGATCAAAAGTTATGGCCCTTTCGACCGGTACACCTTGGTCTCGAGCAGCGAGACCTCCTCCTCCCGAGTAGCGATTCAACATCTACGCCAAGGAAAACAGCGTCCGAAAACTCCTGTAAAAATTTGAGGGAGATCCAACGGTCGGATCAAAAGTTATGGCCCTTTCAAACCGGTACACTGGTCTCGACGGCGACGAGACCTCCTCCTCACCGAGTAGCGATTCAACATCTACTCCAAGGAAAACGGCGTCCAGGAAACTCCTGTAAAAAATTTGAGGAGATCCAACGGTCGGATCAAAAGTTATGGCCCTTTCGAACCGGTACACTGGTCTCGAGCGGCAGAGACCTCCTCCTCATCGAGTAGCGATTCAACATCTACGCCAAGGAAAACGACGTCCAGGAAACTCCTGTAAAAATTTGAGAGAGATCCAACGGTCGGATCAAAAGTTATGGCCCTTTCAATCCGGTACACTGGTCTCGAGCGACGAGACCTCCTCATCACCGAGTAGCTATTCAACATATACTCCAAAGAAAACATCATCGGGAAACTCCTGTAAAAATTTGAGGGAGATCCAACGGTCGGATCAAAAGTTATGGCCCTTTCAACCGGTACACTCGTCTCGAGCGACGAGACCTCCTCCTCACCGAGTAGCGATTCAACATCTACTCCAAGGAAAACGGCGTCCGGAAAACTCCTGTAAAAATTTGAGGGAGATCCAACGGTCGGATCAAAAGTTATGGCCCTTTCCAACCGGTACTACCGGTCTCGAGCGACGAGACCTCCTCCTCCCGAGTAGCGATTCAACATCTACGCCAAGGAAAACGGCGTTCGGAAACTCCTGTAAAAATTTGAGGGAGGTCCAACGGTCGGATCAAAAGTTATGGCCCTTTCCAACCGGTACACTTGTCTCGAGCGACGAGACCTCCTCCTCACCGAGTAGCGATTCAACATCTACTCCAAGGAAAACAGCGTCCGAAAACTCCTGTAAAAATTTGAGGGAGATCCAACGGTCGGATCAAAAGTTATGGCCCTTTCTAACCAGGTACACTTGTCTCGAGCGACGAGACCTCCTCCTCACTAGAGTAGCGATTCAACATCTACTCCAAGGAAAACGGCGTCCAGGAAACTCCTGTAAGAATTTGAGGGAGATCCAACGGTCGGATCAAAAGTTATGGCCCTTTCCAACCGGTACACTTGTCTCGAGCGACGAGACCTCCTCCTCACCGAGTAGCGATTCAACATCTACTCCAAGGAAAACGGCATCCCAGGAAAACTCCTTGTAAAATTTGAAGGGAGATCCAACGGTCGGATCAAAAGTTATGGCCCTTTCAACCGGTACACTTGCTAGTCTCGACGACGAGACCTCCTCCTCCCCGAGTAGCGATTCAACATCTACTCCAAGGAAAACATCGTCAGGAAACTCTGTAAAAATTTAAGGGAGATCCAACGGTCGGATCAAAAGTTATGGCCCTTTCCAACCGGTACACTAGTCTCGAGCGACGAGACCTCCTCCTCACCGAGTAGCGATTCAACATCTACTCCAAGGAAAACAGCGTCAGGAAAACTCTTGTAAAAATTTGAGGGAGATCCAACGGTCGGATCAAAAGTTATGGCCCTTTCAACCGGTACACTGGTCTCGAGCGACGAGACCTCCTCCTCCCCGAGTAGCGATTCAACATCTACGCCAAGGAAAACAGCGTCCGGAAACTCCTGTAAAAATTTGAGGGAGATCCAACGGTCGGATCAAAAGTTATGGCCCTTTCCAACCGGTACACTTGTCTCGGCGACGAGACCTCCTCCTCACCGAGTAGCGATTCAACATCTACTCCAAGGAAAACGGCGTCAGGAAACTCCTGTAAAAATTTGAGGGAGATCCAACGGTCGGATCAAAAGTTATGGCCCTTTCGAACCGGTACACTGGTCTCGAGCAGCGAGACCTCCTCCTCATCGAGTAGCGATTCAACATCTACGCCAAGGAAAACGACGTCGGAAACTCCTGTAAAATTTTGAGGGAGATCCAACGGTCGGATCAAAAGTTATGGCCCTTTCGAACCGGTACACTTGGTCTAGAGCGATGAGACCTCCGCCTCATCGAGTAGAGATTCAACAACTACTCCAAGGAAAACAGCGTCGGGAAACTCCTGTAAAAATTTGAGGGAGATCCAACGGTCGGATCAAAAGTTATGGCCCTTTCGAACCGGTACACTGGTCTCGAACGACGACACCTCCTCCTCACCGAGTAGCGATTCAACATCTACTCCAAGGAAAACGGCGTCCAGGAAACTCCTGTAAAAATTTGAGGGAGATCCAACGGTCGGATCAAAAGTTATGGCCCTTTCCAACCGGTACACTGGTCTCGGCGACGAGACCTCCTCCTCAAGTAGCGATTCAACATCTACTCCAAGGAAAACAGCGTCCGGAAACTCCTGTAAAAATTTGAGGGAGATCCAACGGTCGGATCAAAAGTTATGGCCCTTTCAACCGGTACACTGGTCTCGAGCGCGAGACCTCCTCCTCACCGAGTAGCGATTCAACATCAACTCCAAGGAAAACAGCGTCCGAAACTCCTGTAAAAATTTGAGGGAGATCCAACGGTCGGATCAAAAGTTATGGCCCTTTCCAACCAGTACACTGGTCTCGAGCGACGAGACCTCCTCCTCCCGAGTAGCGATTCAACATCTACGCCAAGGAAAACAGCGTCCAGGAAACTCCTGTAAAAATTTGAGGGAGGTCCAACGGTCGGATCAAAAGTTATGGCCCTTTCCAACCGGTACACTGGTCTCGGCGACGAGACCTCCTCCTCCCCGAGTAGCGATTCAACATCTACGCCAAGGAAAACAGCGTCCGGAAAACAACTGTAAAAATTTAAGGGAGATCCAACGGTCGGATCAAAAGTTATGGCCCTTTCCAACCGGTACACTTGTCTCGGCGACGAGACCTCCTCCTCAGAGTAGCGATTCAACATCTACGCCAAGGAAAACAGGCGTCGGAAACTCCTGTAAAAATTTGAGGGAGGTCCAACGGTCGGATCAAAAGTTATGGCCCTTTCCAACCAGTACACTGGTCTCGAGCGACGAGACCTCCTCCTCACCGAGTAGCGATTCAACATCTACTCCAAGGAAAACGGCGTCGGAAAACTCTTGTAAAAATTTTAGGGAGATCCAACGGTCGGATCAAAAGTTATGGCCCTTTCCAACCGGTACACTGGTCTCGAGCGACGAGACCTCCTCCTCCCGAGTAGCGATTCAACATCTACGCCAAGGAAAACGGCGTCCGGAAACTCCTGTAAAAATTTGAGGGAGATCCAACGGTCGGATCAAAAGTTATGGCCCTTTCAACCGGTACACTAGTCTCGGCGACGAGACCTCCTCCTCACCGAGTAGCGATTCAACATCTACTCCAAGGAAAACAGCGTCAGGAAAACTCCTGTAAAAATTTGAGGGAGATCCAACGGTCGGATCAAAAGTTATGGCCCTTTCCAACCGGTACAATAGCGGCGAGACCTCCTCCTCACCGAGTAGCGATTCAACATCTACTCCAAGGAAAACAGCGTCAGGAAACAACTGTAAAAATTTAAGGGAGATCCAACGGTCGGATCAAAAGTTATGGCCCTTTCCAACCGGTACACTGGTCTCGAGCGACGAGAACTCCTCCTCCCCGAGTAGCGATTCAACATCTACGCCAAGGAAAACAGCGTCCGGAAACTCCTGTAAAAATTTGAGGGAGGTCCAACGGTCGGATCAAAAGTTATGGCCCTTTCCAACCGGTACACTGGTCTCGAGCGACGAGACCTCCTCCTCACCGAGTAGCGATTCAACATCTACTCCAAGGAAAACGGCGTCAGAAAACTCGTAAAAAATTTGAGGGAGGTCCAACGGTCGGATCAAAAGTTATGGCCCTTTCTAACCGGTACACTTGTCTCGAGCGACGAGACCTCCTCCTCCAGAGTAGCGATTCAACATCTACTCCAAGGAAAACATGCGGCGTAGGAAAACTCCTGTAAGAATTTGAGGGAGGTCCAACGGTCGGATCAAAAGTTATGGCCCTTTCTAACCGGTACACTTGTCTCGGCGACGAGACCTCCTCCTCACCCGAGTAGCGATTCAACATCTACTCCAAGGAAAACGGCGTCGGAAACTCCTGTAAAAATTTGAGGGAGATCCAACGGTCGGATCAAAAGTTATGGCCCTTTCCAACCGGTACAATTGGTCTCGGCGGCGAGACCTCCTCCTCACCGAGTAGCGATTCAACATCTACTCCAAGGAAAACAGCGTCCAGGAAAACTCCTGTAAAAATTTGAGGGAGATCCAACGGTCGGATCAAAAGTTATGGCCCTTTCCAACCGGTACACTGGTCCCGAGCGACGAGACCTCCTCCTCATCGAGTAGCGATTCAACATCTACGCCAAGGAAAACAGCGTCCGGAAACTCCTGTAAAAATTTGAGGGAGGTCCAACGGTCGGATCAAAAGTTATGGCCCTTTCTAACCGGTACACTTGTCTCGAGCGACGAGACCTCCTCCTCCCCGAGTAGCGATTCAACATCTACGCCAAGGAAAACAACGTCGGGAAACTCCTGTAAAAATTTGAGGGAGATCCAACGGTCGGATCAAAAGTTATGGCCCTTTCTAACCGGTACACTGGTCTCGGCGACGAGACCTCCTCCTCCACCGAGTAGCGATTCAACATCTACTCCAAGGAAAACATCGTCGGAAAACTCCTGTAAAAATTTGAGGGAGATCCAACGGTCGGATCAAAAGTTATGGCCCTTTCAACCGGTACACTGGTCTCGAGCGACGAGACCTCCTCCTCACCGAGTAGCGATTCAACATCTACTTGAAGGAAAAAAGCGTATGGAAACTCCTGTAAAAATTTGAGGGAGATCCAACGGTCGGATCAAAAGTTATGGCCCTTTCCAACCGGTACACTCGTCTCGAGCGACGAGACCTCCTCCTCACCGAGTAGCGATTCAACATCTACTCCAACGAAAACAGCGTCCGGAAAACTCCTGTAAAAATTTGAGGGAGGTCCAACGGTCGGATCAAAAGTTATGGCCCTTTCCGAACCGGTCACACTGGTCTCGAGCGACGAGACCTCCTCCTCCCGAGTAGCGATTCAACATCTACGCCAAGGAAAACAGCGTCGGAAACTCCTGTAAAAATTTGAGGGAGGTCCAACGGTCGGATCAAAAGTTATGGCCCTTTCCAACCGGTACACTTGTCTCGGCGACGAGACCTCCTCCTCCACAGTAGCGATTCAACATCTACGCCAAGGAAAACAGCGTCGGAAAACTCTGTAAAAATTTGAGGGAGGTCCAACGGTCGGATCAAAAGTTATGGCCCTTTCTAACCGGTACACTAGTCTCGAGCGACAAGACCTCCTCCTCACAGAGTAGCGATTCAACATCTACTCCAAGGAAAACGGCGTCCGGAAAACTCTTGTAAAATTTGAGGGAGGTCCAACGGTCGGATCAAAAGTTATGGCCCTTTCGAACCGGTACATTAGTCTCGAGCGACGAGACCTCCTCCTCCCCGAGTAGCGATTCAACATCTACTCCAAGGAAAACAGCGTCCCGGAAACTCCTTGTAAAAATTTGAGGGAGATCCAACGGTCGGATCAAAAGTTATGGCCCTTTCCAACCGGTACACTGGTCTCGGCGACGAGACCTCCTCCTCACCGAGTAGCGATTCAACATCTACTCCAAGGACAACAGCGTCCAGGAAACTCCTGTAAAAATTTGAGGAAGATCCAACGGTCGGATCAAAAGTTATGGCCCTTTCTAACCGGTACACTAGTCTCGAGCGACGAGACCTCCTCCTCACCGAGTAGCGATTCAACATCTACTCCAAGGAAAACGGCGTCCGGAAACTCCTGTAAAAAATTTGAGGGAGATCCAACGGTCGGATCAAAAGTTATGGCCCTTTCGAACCGGTACTACTGGTCTCGAGCGACGAGACCTCCTCCTCACCGAGTAGCGATTCAACATCTACTCCAAGGAAAACAGCGTCAGGAAACTCCTGTAAAAATTTGAGGGAGATCCAACGGTCGGATCAAAAGTTATGGCCCTTTCCAACCGGTACACTGGTCTCGACGCGAGACCTCCTCCTCACCGAGTAGCGATTCAACATCTACTCCAAGGAAAACGGCGTCGGAAACTCTATAAAATTTGAGGGAGATCCAACGGTCGGATCAAAAGTTATGGCCCTTTCCAACCGGTACACTTGGTCTCGAGCGACGAGACCTCCTCCTCCCCGAGTAGCGATTCAACATCTACGCCAAGGAAAACGGCGTCCAGGAAACTCCTGTAAAAATTTGAGGGAGGTCCAACGGTCGGATCAAAAGTTATGGCCCTTTCAACCGGTACACTGGTCTCGAGCGACGAGACCTCCTCCTCCCCGAGTAGCGATTCAACATCTACTCCAAGGAAAACAGCGTCAGGAAAACTCCTGTAAAATTTGAGGGAGGTCCAACGGTCGGATCAAAAGTTATGGCCCTTTCTAACCGGTACACTAGTCTCGAGCGACGAGACCTCCTCCTCACCGAGTAGCGATTCAACATCTACTCCAAGGAAAACGGCGTCAGGAAAACTCTTGTAAAATTTGAGGGAGATCCAACGGTCGGATCAAAAGTTATGGCCCTTTCCAACGGTACACTGGTCTCGAGCGACGAGACCTCCTCCTCACCGAGTAGCGATTCAACATCTACTCCAAGGAAAACGGCGTCCGGAAACTCCTGTAAAAATTTGAGGGAGATCCAACGGTCGGATCAAAAGTTATGGCCCTTTCCAACCGGTACACTGGTCTCGAGCGACGAGACCTCCTCCTCACCGAGTAGCGATTCAACATCTACTGCCAAGGAAAACAGCGTCCGGAAACTCCTGTAAAAATTTGAGGGAGATCCAACGGTCGGATCAAAAGTTATGGCCCTTTCCAACCGGTACACTGGTCTCGGCGACGAGACCTCCTCCTCCCGAGTAGCGATTCAACATCTACTCCAAGGAAAACGGCGTCAGGAAACTCTCGTAAAAATTTGAGGGAGGTCCAACGGTCGGATCAAAAGTTATGGCCCTTTCCAACCGGTACACTGGTCTCGAGCGACGAGACCTCCTCCTCACCGAGTAGCGATTCAACATCTACTCCAAGGAAAACGGCGTCCGGAAAACTCCTGTAAAAATTTGAGGGAGGTCCAACGGTCGGATCAAAAGTTATGGCCCTTTCCAACCGGTACACTGGTCTCGGCGACGAGACCTCCTCCTCACCGAGTAGCCATTCAACATCTACGCAAAGGAAAACAGCGTCTGGAAACTATTGTAAAAATTTGAGGGGGATCCAACGGTCGGATCAAAAGTTATGGCCCTTTCAAACCGGTACACTGGTCTCGACCGACGAGACCTCCTCCTCACCGAGTAGCGATTCAACATCTACTCCAAGGAAAACAGCGTCCGGAAACTCTGTAAAAATTTGAGGGAGATCCAACGGTCGGATCAAAAGTTATGGCCCTTTCCAACCGGTACACTAGTCTCGAGCGACGAGACCTCCTCCTCACCGAGTAGCGATTCAACATCTACTCCAAGGAAAACAGCGTCCGGAAACTCCTGTAAAAATTTGAGGGAGATCCAACGGTCGGATCAAAAGTTATGGCCCTTTCCAACCGGTACACTGGTCTCGGCGACGAGACCTCCTCCTCCCCGAGTAGCGATTCAACATCTACGCCAAGGAAAACAGGCGTCCAGGAAACTCCTGTAAAAATTTGAGGGAGATCCAACGGTCGGATCAAAAGTTATGGCCCTTTCCAACCGGTACACTGGTCTCGGCGACGAGACCTCCTCCTCACCGAGTAGCGATTCAACATCTACTCCAAGGAAAACGGCGTCGGAAACTCCTGTAAAAATTTGAGGGAGGTCCAACGGTCGGATCAAAAGTTATGGCCCTTTCCAACCGGTACACTAGTCTCGGCGACGAGACCTCCTCCTCACCGAGTAGCGATTCAACATCTACTCCAAGGAAAACAGCGTCCAGGAAACTCTGTAAAAATTTAGAGGGAGATCCAACGGTCGGATCAAAAGTTATGGCCCTTTCGAACCGGTACACTGGTCTCGAGCGACGAGACCTCCTCCTCACCGAGTAGCGATTCAACATCTACTCCAAGGAAAACACGTCCAGGAAACTCCTGTAAAAATTTGAGGGAGATCCAACGGTCGGATCAAAAGTTATGGCCCTTTCAACCGGTACACTGGTCTCGAGCGACGAGACCTCCTCCTCACCGAGTAGCGATTCAACATCTACTGCCAAGGAAAACAGCGCTCGGAAACTCCTGTAAAAATTTGAGGGAGATCCAACGGTCAGATCAAAAGTTATGGCCCTTTCCAACCGGTACACTAGTCTCGAGCGACGAGACCTCCTCCTCACCGAGTAGCGATTCAACATCTACTCCAAGGAAAACAGCGTCCAGGAAAAACTCCTGTGAAAATTGAAGGGAGATCCAACGGTCGTATCAAAAGTTATAGCCCTTTCGAACCGCTACACTGGTCTGGAGCAATGAGACATCCACCTCACCAAGTAGCGATTCAACATCTACGCCAAGGAAAACGGCGTCGGGAAACTCCTGTAAAAATTTGAGGGAGATCCAACGGTCGGATCAAAAGTTATGGCCCTTTCAACCGGTACACTAGTCTCGAGCGACGAGACCTCCTCCTCACCGAGTAGCGATTCAACATCTACTCCAAGGAAAACGGCGTCCGGAAAACTCCTGTAAAAATTTGAGGGAGATCCAACGGTCGGATCAAAAGTTATGGCCCTTTCAACCGGTACACTTGGTCTCGAGCGGCGAGACCTCCTCCTCACCGAGTAGCGATTCAACATCTACGCCAAGGAAAACGGCGTCGGAAACTCCTGTAAAAATTTGAGGGAGATCCAACGGTCGGATCAAAAGTTATGGCCCTTTCCAACCGGTACACTAGTCTCGAGCGACGAGACCTCCTCCTCACCGAGTAGCGATTCAACATCTACTCCAAGGAAAACAGCGTCCAGGAAACTCCTGTAAAAATTTGAGGGAGATCCAACGGTCGGATCAAAAGTTATGGCCCTTTCAACCGGTACACTGGTCTCGGCGACGAGACCTCCTCCTCCCCGAGTAGCGATTCAACATCTACGCCAAGGAAAACAGCGTCCGGAAACTCCTGTAAAAATTTGAGGGAGGTCCAACGGTCGGATCAAAAGTTATGGCCCTTTCCAACCAGTACACTGGTCTCGAGCGACGAGACCTCCTCCTCCACCGAGTAGCAATTCACCATCTACTCCAAGGAAAACAGCGTCCAGAAAACTCCTGTAAAAATTTGAGGGAGATCCAACGGTCGGATCAAAAGTTATGGCCCTTTCGAACCGGTACACTAGTCTCGAGCGACGAGACCTCCTCCTCACCGAGTAGCGATTCAACATCTACTCCAAGGAAAACAGCGTCCGGAAAACTCCTGTAAAAATTTGAGGGAGATCCAACGGTCGGATCAAAAGTTATGGCCCTTTCCAACCGGTACACTAGGTCTCGAGCGACGAGACCTCCTCCTCACCGAGTAGCGATTCAACATCTACTCCAAGGAAAACGGCGTCGGAAAACTCCTGTAAAAATTTGAGGGAGATCCAACGGTCGGATCAAAAGTTATGGCCCTTTCAACCGGTACACCTGGTCTCGGCGACGAGACCTCCTCCTCACCGAGTAGCGATTCAACATCTACGCCAAGGAAAACAGCGTCCGGGAAACTCCTGTAAAAATTTGAGGGAGATCCAACGGTCGGATCAAAAGTTATGGCCCTTTCCAACCGGTACACTAGTCTCGACGCGACGAGACCTCCTCCTCACCAGAGTAGCGATTCAACATCTACTCCAAGGAAAACAGCGTCAGGAAAACTCCTGTAAAAATTTGAGGGAGATCCAACGGTCGGATCAAAAGTTATGGCCCTTTCAACCGGTACACTTGGTCTCGGCGACGAGACCTCCTCCTCACCGAGTAGCGATTCAACATCTACTCCAAGGAAAACGGCGTCCGGAAACTCCTGTAAAAATTTGAGGGAGGTCCAACGGTCGGATCAAAAGTTATGGCCCTTTCAACCGGTACACTAGTCTCGAGCGACGAGACCTCCTCCTCACCGAGTAGCGATTCAACATCTACTCCAAGGAAAACGGCGTCAGGAAAACTCCTGTAAAAATTTGAGGGAGATCCAACGGTCGGATCAAAAGTTATGGCCCTTTCGAACCGGTACACTGGTCTCGAGCGACGAGACCTCCTCCTCACCGAGTAGCGATTCAACATCTACGCCAAGGAAAACGGCGTCAGGAAAACTCCTTGTAAAAATTTGAGGGAGATCCAACGGTCGGATCAAAAGTTATGGCCCTTTCAACCGGTACACTAGTCTCGAGCGACGAGACCTCCTCCTCACCGAGTAGCGATTCAACATCTACTCCAAGGAAAACGGCGTCGGAAACTCCTGTAAAAATTTGAGGGAGATCCAACGGTCGGATCAAAAGTTATGGCCCTTTCAACCGGTACACTGGTCTCGGCGACGAGACCTCCTCCTCATCGAGTAGCGATTCAACATCTACTCCAAGGAAAACAACGTCAGGAAACTCCTGTAAAAATTTGAGGGAGATCCAACGGTCGGATCAAAAGTTATGGCCCTTTCCAACCGGTACACTGGTCTCGAGCGACGAGACCTCCTCCTCACCGAGTAGCGATTCAACATCTACTCCAAGGAAAACGGCGTCCAGGAAACTCTCTGTAAAAATTTGAGGGAGATCCAACGGTCGGATCAAAAGTTATGGCCCTTTCCAACCGGTACACTGGTCTCGAGCGACGAGACCTCCTCCTCACCGAGTAGCGATTCAACATCTATTCCAAAGAAAACAGCCTCCGGAAAACTCCAGTAAAAATATGAGGGAGATCCAACGGTCGGATCAAAAGTTATGGCCCTTTCAACCGGTACACTAGTCTCGAGCGACGAGACCTCCTCCTCACCGAGTAGCGATTCAACATCTACTCCAAGGAAAACGGCGTCGGGAAACTCCTGTAAAAATTTGAGGGAGATCCAACGGTCGGATCAAAAGTTATGGCCCTTTCAACCGGTACACTTGGTCTCGAGCGACGAGACCTCCTCCTCACCGAGTAGCGATTCAACATCTACTCCAAGGAAAACAGCGTCAGGAAACTCCTTGTAAAAATTTGAGGGAGATCCAACGGTCGGATCAAAAGTTATGGCCCTTTCCAACCGGTACACTAGTCTCGAGCGACGAGACCTCCTCCTCACCGAGTAGCGATTCAACATCTACTCCAAGGAAAACGGCGTCCAGGAAAACTCCTGTAAAATTTGAGGGAGATCCAACGGTCGGATCAAAAGTTATGGCCCTTTCCAACCGGTACACTGGTCTCGGCGACGAGACCTCCTCCTCACCGAGTAGCGATTCAACATCTACTCCAAGGAAAACAGCGTCCGGAAAACTCCTGTAAAAATTTGAGGGAGATCCAACGGTCGGATCAAAAGTTATGGCCCTTTCCAACCGGTACACTAGTCTCGAGCGACGAGACCTCCTCCTCCCGAGTAGCGATTCAACATCTACTCCAAGGAAAACGGCGTCGGAAAACTCCTGTAAAAATTTTGAGGGAGATCCAACGGTCGGATCAAAAGTTATGGCCCTTTCCAACCGGTACACTGGTCTCGAGCGACGAGACCTCCTCCTCACCGAGTAGCGATTCAACATCTACGCCAAGGAAAACAGCGTCCGAAACTCCTGTAAAAATTTGAGGGAGATCCAACGGTCGGATCAAAAGTTATGGCCCTTTCAACCGGTACACTGGTCTCGAGCGACGAGACCTCCTCCTCACCGAGTAGCGATTCAACATCTACTCCAAGGAAAACATCGTCGGAAAACTCCTGTAAAAATTTGAGGGAGATCCAACGGTCGGATCAAAAGTTATGGCCCTTTCCAACCGGTACACTGGTCTCGAGCGACGAGACCTCCTCCTCACCGAGTAGCGATTCAACATCTACTCCAAGGAAAACGGCGTCCGGAAACTCCTGTAAAAATTTGAGGGAGATCCAACGGTCGGATCAAAAGTTATGGCCCTTTCCAACCGGTACACTGGTCTCGAGCGACGAGACCTCCTCCTCACCGAGTAGCGATTCAACATCTACGCCAAGGAAAACAGCGTCCGGAAACTCCTGTAAAAATTTGAGGGAGATCCAACGGTCGGATCAAAAGTTATGGCCCTTTCAACCGGTACACTGGTCTCGAGCGACGAGACCTCCTCCTCCCGAGTAGCGATTCAACATCTACGCCAAGGAAAACAGCGTCAGGAAAACTCCTGTAAAAATTTAAGGGAGATCCAACGGTCGGATCAAAAGTTATGGCCCTTTCCAACCGGTACACTAGTCTTGAGCGACGAGACCTCCTCCTCACCGAGTAGCGATTCAACATCTACTCCAAGGAAAACGGCGTCCAGGAAACTCCTGTAAAAATTTGAGGGAGATCCAACGGTCGGATCAAAAGTTATGGCCCTTTCCAACCGGTACACTGGTCTCGGCGACGAGACCTCCTCCTCCCCGAGTAGCGATTCAACATCTACGCCAAGGAAAACAGCGTCCGAAAACTCCTGTAAAAATTTGAGGGAGATCCAACGGTCGGATCAAAAGTTATGGCCCTTTCCAACCGGTACACTAGTCTCGAGCGACGAGACCTCCTCCTCACCGAGTAGCGATTCAACATCTACTCCAAGGAAAACAGCGTCAGGAAACTCCTGTAAAAATTTGAGGGAGATCCAACGGTCGGATCAAAAGTTATGGCCCTTTCCAACCGGTACACTGGTCTCGAGCGACGAGACCTCCTCCTCCCCGAGTAGCGATTCAACATCTACGCCAAGGAAAACAACGTCCGGAAACTCCTGTAAAAATTTGAGGGAGATCCAACGGTCGGATCAAAAGTTATGGCCCTTTCAACCGGTACACTGGTCTCGAGCGACGAGACCTCCTCCTCCTCACCGAGTAGCGATTCAACATCTACGCCAAGGAAAACAGCGTCGGAAAACTCCTGTAAAATTTTAGGGAGATCCAACGGTCGGATCAAAAGTTATGGCCCTTTCTAACCGGTACACTAGTCTCGAGCGACGAGACCTCCTCCTCACCGAGTAGCGATTCAACATCTACTCCAAGGAAAACGGCGTCGGAAACTCCTGTAAAAATTTGAGGGAGATCCAACGGTCGGATCAAAAGTTATGGCCCTTTCCAACCGGTACACTAGTCTCGAGCGACGAGACCTCCTCCTCACCGAGTAGCGATTCAACATCTACTCCAAGGAAAACGGCGTCCGGAAACTCCTGTAAAAATTTGAGGGAGATCCAACGGTCGGATCAAAAGTTATGGCCCTTTCCAACCGGTACACTGGTCTCGAGCGACGAGACCTCCTCCTCACCGAGTAGCGATTCAACATCTACTCCAAGGAAAACGGCGTCAGGAAACTCCTGTAAAAATTTGAGGGAGATCCAACGGTCGGATCAAAAGTTATGGCCCTTTCGAACCGGTACACTGGTCTCGAGCGACGAGACCTCCTCCTCACCGAGTAGCGATTCAACATCTACGCCAAGGAAAACAGCGTCCAGGAAACTCCTGTAAAAATTTGAGGGAGGTCCAACGGTCGGATCAAAAGTTATGGCCCTTTCCAACCAGTACACTAGTCTCGAGCGACGAGACCTCCTCCTCACCGAGTGGCGATTCAACATCTACTCCAAGGAAAACAGCGTCGGAAAACTCCTTGTAAAAATTTGAGGGAGGTCAAGGTCGGTAGTTTGGCTTTCTATATTTTAGGGAGATCCAACGGTCGGATCCAAAGTTATGGCCCTTTCGAACCGGTACACTGGTCTCGACCGACGACACCTCCTCCTCACCGAGTGGGATTCAACATCTATGCCAAGGAAAACAACGTCCAGAAACTCCTTTAAAAATTTGAGGAAGATCCAACGGTCGGATCGAAAGTTATGGCCCTTTCCAACCGGTACACTAGTCTCGAGCGACGAGACCTCGTCCTCACCGAGTGGCGATTCAACATCTACTCCAAGGAAAACAGCGTCCGGAAACTCCTGTAAAAGATTCAGGGTGATCCAACGGTCGGATTAAAGGTTCTAGCCCTTTCGAACCGGTACACTGGTCCGAGCGACGAGACCTCCTCCTCATCGAGTAGCGATTCAACATCTACGCCAAGGAAAACAGCGTCGGAAACTCCTGTAAAAATTTGAGGGAGATCCAACGGTCGGATCAAAAGTTATGGCCCTTTCAACCGGTACACTAGTCTCGAGCGACGAGACCTCCTCCTCACCGAGTAGCGATTCAACATCTACTCCAAAGGAAAACATCATCGGAAACTCTCTGTAAAAATTTGAGGGAGATCCAACGGTCGGATCAAAAGTTATGGCCCTTTCCAACCGGTACACTGGTCTCGAGCGACGAGACCTCCTCCTCACCGAGTAGCGATTCAACATCTACTCCAAGGAAAACAGCGTCCGAAAACTCCTGTAAAAATTTGAGGGAGATCCAACGGTCGGATCAAAAGTTATGGCCCTTTCCAACCGGTACACTTGGTCTCGAGCGACGAGACCTCCTCCTCCCGAGTAGCGATTCAACATCTACGCCAAGGAAAACAGCGTCCGGAAAACTCCTGTAAAAATTTGAGGGAGATCCAACGGTCGGATCAAAAGTTATGGCCCTTTCCAACCGGTACACCGGTCTCGAGCGACGAGACCTCCTCCTCCCGAGTAGCGATTCAACATCTACGCCAAGGAAAACAGCGTCCGGAAAACTCCTGTAAAAATTTGAGGGAGATCCAACGGTCGGATCAAAAGTTATGGCCCTTTCCAACCGGTACACTGGTCTCGAGCGACGAGACCTCCTCCTCTCCCGAGTAGCGATTCAACATCTACGCCAAGGAAAACGGCGTCCGGAAAACTCCTGTAAAAATTTGAGGGAGGTCCAACGGTCGGATCAAAAGTTATGGCCCTTTCAACCGGTACACTTGTCTCGAGCGACGAGACCTCCTCCTCACCGAGTAGCGATTCAACATCTACTCCAAGGAAAACAGCGTCCGAAAACTCCTGTAAAAATTTGAGGGAGATCCAACGGTCGGATCAAAAGTTATGGCCCTTTCTAACCGGTACACTTGTCTCGAGCGACGAGACCTCCTCCTCCCCGAGTAGCGATTCAACATCTACGCCAAGGAAAACAGCGTCCGGAAACTCCTGTAAAAATTTGAGGGAGGTCCAACGGTCGGATCAAAAGTTATGGCCCTTTCTAACCGGTACACTAGTCTCGAGCGACGAGACCTCCTCCTCACCGAGTAGCGATTCAACATCTACTCCAAGGAAAACAGCGTCCGGAAAACTCTTGTAAATATTTTAGGGAGATCCAACGGTCGGATCCAAAGTTATGGCCCTTTCCAACCGGTACACTGGTCTCGAGCGACGAGACCTCCTCCTCACCGAGTGGGATTCAACATCTATGCCAAGGAAAACAACGTCCGAAACTCCTTTAAAAATTTGAGGAAGATCCAACGGTCGGATCGAAAGTTATGGCCCTTTCCAACCGGTACACTAGTCTCGAGCGACGAGACCTCGTCCTCACCGAGTGGCGATTCAACATCTACTCCAAGGAAAACAGCGTCCGGAAACTCCTGTAAAAGATTCAGGGTGATCCAACGGTCGGATTAAAGGTTCTAGCCCTTTCGAACCGGTACACTGGTCCCGAGCGACGAGACCTCCTCCTCATCGAGTAGCGATTCAACATCTACGCCAAGGAAAACAGCGTCCGGAAACTCCTGTAAAAATTTGAGGGAGATCCAACGGTCGGATCAAAAGTTATGGCCCTTTCAAACCGGTACACTGGTCTCGAGCGACGAGACCTCCTCCTCACCGAGTAGCGATTCAACATATACTCCAAAGAAAACATCATCGGGAAACTCCTGTAAAAAATTGAGGGAGATCCAACGGTCGGATCAAAAGTTATGGCCCTTTCCAACCGGTACACTCGTCTCGAGCGACGAGACCTCCTCCTCACCGAGTAGCGATTCAACATCTACTCCAACGAAAACAGCGTCCGGAAAACAACTGTAAAAATTTAAGGGAGATCCAACGGTCGGATCAAAAGTTATGGCCCTTTCCAACCGGTACACTGGTCTCGAGCGACGAGAACTCCTCCTCCCCGAGTAGCGATTCAACATCTACGCCAAGGAAAACAGCGTCCGGAAACTCCTGTAAAAATTTGAGGGAGGTCCAACGGTCGGATCAAAAGTTATGGCCCTTTCCAACCAGTACACTGGTCTCGAGCGACGAGACCTCCTCCTCCCCGAGTAGCGATTCAACATCTACGCCAAGGAAAACAGCGTCCGAAAACTCCTGTAAGAATTTGAGGGAGGTCCAACGGTCGGATCAAAAGTTATGGCCCTTTCTAACCGGTACACTTGTCTCGAGCGACGAGACCTCCTCCTCACCGAGTAGCGATTCAACATCTACTCCAAGGAAAACAGCGTCCGGAAAACTCCTGTAAAAATTTGAGGGAGATCCAACGGTCGGATCAAAAGTTATGGCCCTTTCAAACCGGTACACTAGTCTCGAGCGACGAGACCTCCTCCTCACCGAGTAGCGATTCAACATCTACTCCAAGGAAAACAGCGTCGGAAACTCCCTGTAAAAATTTGAGGGAGATCCAACGGTCGGATCAAAAGTTATGGCCCTTTCCAACCGGTACACTAGTCTCGAGCGACGAGACCTCCTCCTCACCGAGTAGCGATTCAACATCTACGCCAAGGAAAACAGCGTCCGGAAACTCCTGTAAAAATTTGAGGGAGATCCAACGGTCGGATCAAAAGTTATGGCCCTTTCAACCGGTACACTGGTCTCGAGCGACGAGACCTCCTCCTCACCGAGTAGCGATTCAACATCTACTCCAAGGAAAACCGTCCAGGAAACTCCTGTAAAAATTTGAGGGAGGTCCAACGGTCGGATCAAAAGTTATGGCCCTTTCCAACCGGTACACTGGTCTCGAGCGACGAGACCTCCTCCTCCCGAGTAGCGATTCAACATCTACGCCAAGGAAAACGGCGTCCAGGAAACTCCTGTAAAAATTTGAGGGAGGTCCAACGGTCGGATCAAAAGTTATGGCCCTTTCCAACCGGTACACTGGTCTCGAGGCGACGAGACCTCCTCCTCCCGAGTAGCGATTCAACATCTACGCCAAGGAAAACGGCGTCGGAAAACTCCTGTAAGAATTTGAGGGAGGTCCAACGGTCGGATCAAAAGTTATGGCCCTTTCTAACCGGTACACTTGTCTCGAGCGACGAGACCTCCTCCTCACCGAGTAGCGATTCAACATCTACTCCAAGGAAAACAGCGTCCGGAAAACTCCTGTAAGAATTTGAGGGAGGTCCAACGGTCGGATCAAAAGTTATGGCCCTTTCTAACCGGTACACTAGTCTCGAGCGACGAGACCTCCTCCTCACCGAGTAGCGATTCAACATCTACTCCAAGGAAAACAGCGTCCGGAAAACTCTTGTAAATATTTTAGGGAGATCCAACGGTCGGATCCAAAGTTATGGCCCTTTCGAACCGGTACACTGGTCTCGACCGACGACACCTCCTCCTCACCGAGTGGGATTCAACATCTATGCCAAGGAAAACAACGTCCAGAAACTCCTTTAAAAATTTGAGGAAGATCCAACGGTCGGATCGAAAGTTATGGCCCTTTCCAACCGGTACACTAGTCTCGAGCGACGAGACCTCGTCCTCACCGAGTGGCGATTCAACATCTACTCCAAGGAAAACAGCGTCCGGAAACTCCTGTAAAAGATTCAGGGTGATCCAACGGTCGGATTAAAGGTTCTAGCCCTTTCGAACCGGTACACTGGTCTCGAGCGACGAGACCTCCTCCTCATCGAGTAGCGATTCAACATCTACGCCAAGGAAAACAGCGTCCGGAAACTCCTGTAAAAATTTTAGGGAGATCCAACGGTCGGATCAAAAGTTATGGCCCTTTCAACCGGTACACTGGTCTCGAGCGACGAGACCTCCTCCTCACCGAGTAGCGATTCAACATCTACTCCAAAGAAAACATCATCGGGAAACTCCTGTAAAAAATTGAGGGAGATCCAACGGTCGGATCAAAAGTTATGGCCCTTTCCAACCGGTACACTCGTCTCGAGCGACGAGACCTCCTCCTCACCGAGTAGCGATTCAACATCTACTCCAACGAAAACAGCGTCCGGAAAACTCCTGTAAAAATTTGAGGGAGATCCAACGGTCGGATCAAAAGTTATGGCCCTTTCCAACCGGTACACTGGTCTCGAGCGACGAGACCTCCTCCTCCCCGAGTAGCGATTCAACATCTACTCCAAGGAAAACAGCGTCAGGAAACTCCTGTAAAAATTTGAGGGAGGTCCAACGGTCGGATCAAAAGTTATGGCCCTTTCCAACCAGTACACTGGTCTCGAGCGACGAGACCTCCTCCTCACCGAGTAGCGATTCAACATCTACGCCAAGGAAAACAGCGTCCGGAAACTCCGTAAAAATTTGAGGGAGATCCAACGGTCGGATCAAAAGTTATGGCCCTTTCAACCGGTACACTGGTCTCGAGCGACGAGACCTCCTCCTCACCGAGTAGCGATTCAACATCTACTCCAAGGAAAACGGCGTCCGGAAAACTCCTGTAAAAATTTGAGGGAGATCCAACGGTCGGATCAAAAGTTATGGCCCTTTCCAACCGGTACACTGGTCTCGAGCGACGAGACCTCCTCCTCACCGAGTAGCGATTCAACATCTACTCCAAGGAAAACAGCGTCCGGAAAACTCCTGTAAAAATTTGAGGGAGATCCAACGGTCGGATCAAAAGTTATGGCCCTTTCAACCGGTACACTTGGTCTCGAGCGACGAGACCTCCTCCTCCCCGAGTAGCGATTCAACATCTACGCCAAGGAAAACAGCGTCCGGAAACTCCTGTAAAAATTTGAGGGAGATCCAACGGTCGGATCAAAAGTTATGGCCCTTTCTAACCGGTACACTAGTCTCGAGCGACGAGACCTCCTCCTCACCGAGTAGCGATTCAACATCTACTCCAAGGAAAACGGCGTCCAGGAAAACTCCTGTAAAAATTTGAGGGAGATCCAACGGTCGGATCAAAAGTTATGGCCCTTTCAACCGGTACACTGGTCTCGAGCGACGAGACCTCCTCCTCACCGAGTAGCGATTCAACATCTACTCCAAGGAAAACAGCGTCCGGAAACTCCTGTAAAAATTTGAGGGAGATCCAACGGTCGGATCAAAAGTTATGGCCCTTTCCAACCGGTACACTGGTCTCGAGCGACGAGACCTCCTCCTCACCGAGTAGCGATTCAACATCTACTCCAAGGAAAACAGCGTCCGGAAACTCCTGTAAAAATTTGAGGGAGATCCAACGGTCGGATCAAAAGTTATGGCCCTTTCCAACCGGTACACTGGTCTCGAGCGACGAGACCTCCTCCTCACCGAGTAGCGATTCAACATCTACTCCAAGGAAAACAGCGTCCGGAAACTCCTGTAAAAATTTGAGGGAGATCCAACGGTCGGATCAAAAGTTATGGCCCTTTCCAACCGGTACACTGGTCTCGAGCGACGAGACCTCCTCCTCACCGAGTAGCGATTCAACATCTACGCCAAGGAAAACGGCGTCGGAAAACTCCTGTAAAAATTTGAGGGAGATCCAACGGTCGGATCAAAAGTTATGGCCCTTTCCAACCGGTACACTGGTCTCGAGCGACGAGACCTCCTCCTCCCCGAGTAGCGATTCAACATCTACGCCAAGGAAAACAGCGTCCGGAAAACTCCTGTAAAAATTTGAGGGAGGTCCAACGGTCGGATCAAAAGTTATGGCCCTTTCCAACCGGTACACTTGTCTCGAGCGACGAGACCTCCTCCTCCCGAGTAGCGATTCAACATCTACGCCAAGGAAAACAGCGTCCGGAAAACTCCTGTAAGAATTTGAGGGAGGTCCAACGGTCGGATCAAAAGTTATGGCCCTTTCTAACCGGTACACTAGTCTCGAGCGACGAGACCTCCTCCTCACCGAGTAGCGATTCAACATCTACTCCAAGGAAAACGGCGTCCGGAAAACTCTTGTAAAAATTTGAGGGAGATCCAACGGTCGGATCAAAAGTTATGGCCCTTTCGAACCGGTACAATTGGTCTCGAGCGACGAGACCTCCTCCTCACCGAGTAGCGATTCAACATCTATGCCAAGGAAAACAACGTCCAGGAAACTCCTGTAAAAATTTGAGGGAGATCCAACGGTCGGATCAAAAGTTATGGCCCTTTCCAACCGGTACACTAGTCTCGAGCGACGAGACCTCCTCCTCACCGAGTGGCGATTCAACATCTACTCCAAGGAAAACGGCGTCCAGGAAACTCCTGTAAAAATTTGAGGGAGATCCAACGGTCGGATCAAAAGTTATGGCCCTTTCGAACCGGTACACTGGTCTCGAGCGACGAGACCTCCTCCTCATCGAGTAGCGATTCAACATCTACGCCAAGGAAAACAGCGTCCGGAAAACTCCTGTAAAAATTTGAGGGAGATCCAACGGTCGGATCAAAAGTTATGGCCCTTTCAAACCGGTACACTAGTCTCGAGCGACGAGACCTCCTCCTCACCGAGTAGCGATTCAACATCTACTCCAAGGAAAACATCATCGGAAAACTCCTGTAAAAATTTGAGGGAGATCCAACGGTCGGATCAAAAGTTATGGCCCTTTCCAACCGGTACACTGGTCTCGAGCGACGAGACCTCCTCCTCACCGAGTAGCGATTCAACATCTACTCCAAGGAAAACGGCGTCCGGAAAACTCCTGTAAAAATTTGAGGGAGATCCAACGGTCGGATCAAAAGTTATGGCCCTTTCCAACCGGTACACTGGTCTCGAGCGACGAGACCTCCTCCTCCCGAGTAGCGATTCAACATCTACTCCAAGGAAAACGGCGTCCGGAAAACTCCTGTAAAAATTTGAGGGAGGTCCAACGGTCGGATCAAAAGTTATGGCCCTTTCAACCGGTACACTTGGTCTCGAGCGACGAGACCTCCTCCTCATCGAGTAGCGATTCAACATCTACGCCAAGGAAAACGGCGTCGGAAACTCCTGTAAAAATTTGAGGGAGATCCAACGGTCGGATCAAAAGTTATGGCCCTTTCAACCGGTACACTTGTCTCGAGCGACGAGACCTCCTCCTCACCGAGTAGCGATTCAACATCTACTCCAAGGAAAACAGCGTCCGGAAAACTCCTGTAAAAATTTGAGGGAGATCCAACGGTCGGATCAAAAGTTATGGCCCTTTCCAACCGGTACACTGGTCTCGAGCGACGAGACCTCCTCCTCACCGAGTAGCGATTCAACATCTACTCCAAGGAAAACAGCGTCCGGAAAACTCCTGTAAAATTTGAGGGAGATCCAACGGTCGGATCAAAAGTTATGGCCCTTTCCAACCGGTACACTGGTCTCGAGCGACGAGACCTCCTCCTCCCCGAGTAGCGATTCAACATCTACTCCAAGGAAAACAGAGTCCGGAAACTCGTGTAAATGTTTGAGGGAGATCCAACGGTCAGATCAAAAGTTATGGCCCTTCGAACCGGTACACTAGTCTCGAGCGACGAGACCTCCTCCTCACCGAGTAGCGATTCAACATCTACGCCAAGGAAAACAGCGTCCGGAAACTCCTGTAAAAATTTGAGGGAGATCCAACGGTCGGATCAAAAGTTATGGCCCTTTCCAACCGGTACACTGGTCTCGAGCGACGAGACCTCCTCCTCACCGAGTAGCGATTCAACATCTACGCCAAGGAAAACGGCGTCCAGGAAAACTCCTGTAAAAATTTGAGGGAGATCCAACGGTCGGATCAAAAGTTATGGCCCTTTCCAACCGGTACACTGGTCTCGAGCGACGAGACCTCCTCCTCACCGAGTAGCGATTCAACATCTACGCCAAGGAAAACATCGTCGGAAACTCCGTAAAAATTTGAGGGAGATCCAACGGTCGGATCAAAAGTTATGGCCCTTTCCAACCGGTACACTAGTCTCGAGCGACGAGACCTCCTCCTCACCGAGTAGCGATTCAACATCTACTCCAAGGAAAACGGCGTCGGAAACTCCTGTAAAAATTTGAGGGAGATCCAACGGTCGGATCAAAAGTTATGGCCCTTTCCAACCGGTACACTTGTCTCGAGCGACGAGACCTCCTCCTCCCCGAGTAGCGATTCAACATCTACGCCAAGGAAAACAGCGTCCGGAAAACTCCTGTAAAAATTTGAGGGAGGTCCAACGGTCGGATCAAAAGTTATGGCCCTTTCCAACCGGTACACTGGTCTCGAGCGACGAGACCTCCTCCTCACCGAGTAGCGATTCAACATCTACGCCAAGGAAAACAGCGTCGGGAAACTCCGTAAAAATTTGAGGGAGTCCAACGGTCGGATCAAAAGTTATGGCCCTTTCTAACCGGTACACTAGTCTCGAGCGACGAGACCTCCTCCTCACCGAGTAGCGATTCAACATCTACTCCAAGGAAAACGGCGTCAGGAAAACTCCTGTAAAAATTTGAGGGAGATCCAACGGTCGGATCAAAAGTTATGGCCCTTTCAACCGGTACACTGGTCTCGAGCGACGAGACCTCCTCCTCACCGAGTAGCGATTCAACATCTACGCCAAGGAAAACAACGTCGTCCGGGAAAACTCTTGTAAAAATTTGAGGGAGATCCAACGGTCGGATCAAAAGTTATGGCCCTTTCCAACCGGTACACTGGTCTCGAGCGACGAGACCTCCTCCTCCCCGAGTAGCGATTCAACATCTACGCCAAGGAAAACAACGTCCGGAAACTCCTGTAAAAATTTGAGGGAGATCCAACGGTCGGATCAAAAGTTATGGCCCTTTCCAACCGGTACACTGGTCTCGAGCGACGAGACCTCCTCCTCACCGAGTAGCGATTCAACATCTACGCCAAGGAAAACGGCGTCCGGAAACTCCCGTAAAAATTTGAGGGAGGTCCAACGGTCGGATCAAAAGTTATGGCCCTTTCCAACCAGTACACTGGTCTCGAGCGACGAGACCTCCTCCTCCCCGAGTAGCGATTCAACATCTACGCCAAGGAAAACAGCGTCCGGAAACTCCTGTAAGAATTTGAGGGAGGTCCAACGGTCGGATCAAAAGTTATGGCCCTTTCTAACCGGTACACTTGTCTCGAGCGACGAGACCTCCTCCTCACCGAGTAGCGATTCAACATCTACTCCAAGGAAAACAGCGTCCGGAAAACTCCTGTAAGAATTTGAAGGAGGTCCAACGGTCGGATCAAAAGTTATGGCCCTTTCTAACCGGTACACTAGTCTCGAGCGACGAGACCTCCTCCTCACCGAGTAGCGATTCAACATCTACTCCAAGGAAAACAGCGTCGGAAAACTCTTGTAAATATTTTAGGGAGATCCAACGGTCGGATCCAAAGTTATGGCCCTTTCGAACCGGTACACTGGTCTCGACCGACGACACCTCCTCCTCACCGAGTGGGATTCAACATCTATGCCAAGGAAAACAACGTCCAGAAACTCCTTTAAAAATTTGAGGAAGATCCAACGGTCGGATCGAAAGTTATGGCCCTTTCCAACCGGTACACTAGTCTCGAGCGACGAGACCTCGTCCTCACCGAGTGGCGATTCAACATCTACTCCAAGGAAAACGGCGTCCAGGAAACTCCTGTAAAAGATTCAGGGTGATCCAACGGTCGGATTAAAGGTTCTAGCCCTTTCGAACCGGTACACTGGTCCCGAGCGACGAGACCTCCTCCTCATCGAGTAGCGATTCAACATCTACGCCAAGGAAAACGGCGAGACCCTCCTCACCGAGTAGCGATTAACATTATCCAAGGAAAACAGCGTCCAGGGAAACTCCTGTAAAAAATTGAGGGAGATCCAACGGTCGGATCAAAAGTTATGGCCCTTTCCAACCGGTACACTAGTCTCGAGCGACGAGACCTCCTCCTCCCCGAGTAGCGATTCAACATCTACTCCAAGGAAAACGGCGTCCGGAAACTCCCGTAAAAATTTGAGGGAGATCCAACGGTCGGATCAAAAGTTATGGCCCTTTCCAACCGGTACACTGGTCTCGAGCGACGAGACCTCCTCCTCCCGAGTAGCGATTCAACATCTACGCCAAGGAAAACGGCGTCGGAAACTCCGTAAAAATTTGAGGGAGGTCCAACGGTCGGATCAAAAGTTATGGCCCTTTCCAACCGGTACACCTGGTCTCGAGCGACGAGACCTCCTCCTCCCCGAGTAGCGATTCAACATCTACGCCAAGGA